>JABEVN020000023.1:0-251107 GCA_013146195.2 Codonopsis lanceolata | reverse complement strand
TCCAATCCCTCTATTATTTCGCTTTGAACAAATGAATGTAATCGCAAATAATAAAGGCTTAGAGTGCGGATACCGCATGACCAAGTGCATGTCGCACCGGCTCACCAACAATAAATTGGACCTATCGAGGAACACGAGTGATAAGTTAGGACCAGTTCTTACATGATCTAGGTGACAGATAGATCATAAATCTAGGTGACTTGACTAGATTACGATTCTGTGCTTAGGATATGGAATGGGTGAATTTTGCGGGGAGGGAGACTGAACCAATTGTTCAACGAGACCATATCTATTTTTAGTGAACGAACCCAAGACATTGAATGACATTATTATGAATTGAACATAAAGGAGATATAAGTGAAACCCGTAATCCTAGATTTCCACTCATCATAAGATCTTCATATGCATTATTCTTTCTCGATTAGTTAACATCTATAACTAGTAAATTAGAGTAGAATTAAACATAAAACCCCCCTTAGGTTAATAATTTGCTATCTATAACCGCCTTGTTCGTGATCATTTGTCTCACGTGGGTTCGACCCTTGCTTCCGAGTCTATTCTATAATAGTCTTGTACACTTGCAAGGAAATAGATAAAATAAAACATCGATCAGCGGCCTAGGCAAAAATAAGAGCAAAAAAAAAAAAAAAATAAGGGCTCGCTAGTGGCGAAAAGAGTGGCCTAGACAAAAATTAGAGTATAAAGAAAATATATAAAAAAAAAAACAACCTTGAGGGTGAGAGAATATATCATGTTTTCAAAAAAAAAAAAAAACATGATTGAGGTTGAGGGTTATCTTTCGCCTTTGTGGTACACTTATTGAAGAATGCTATCTTGAAAAACAACCTGGCTGACCTTCTCATCCGCATAGTTCTTTCTTCTTCAATAAGAAAATTTATAGAACAACACACTTGAATTGATTTTTCAAAACATATTCTCTAAAAACAAGTCGTTGTTCAAACACTTTCAAAAATGTGATACTAAGACTTTTATACTGAAAATATTATACCATTCTTAAAGTCTTTATAAATGAATTTCAAAAATTAGTATTACACAACAATCCTTAAAATTAAATGCTTAAACCCTATTCTTTACTTTAAGGATTCGCTACTCTTTCTTATCAAAATATGGTTTCAAATATAAATCTTTTATACAAGAAAGGAACCAAAATAGTTTTAGATTTTGAGCAAACAAATCATTTATAACTCATAAATGATCTAAAAATGTTTTCTTACTATTGCTATGTACTTGTACTTTGATTTATCGAATCTGTAAATAGCAATAAGTGACTATATATAAGCCATCGCTTGTAAAAGCATCTTAGGGCATGCCTTGAGATAAAATGGTCATTCATTGTAGGCGCATTATAATTATTACTATAAGTTGAAATATTGCTTTATTGCTTTATATATATGTACGTTTAGTAATGGTTCCAAAAAAATAGGAAGAGATTGTTAGAATATGCTTGCTTGATGTGTGCAAAAACTCAACTCGGACAAGAATACCCGACCGTATCAAGTAATAAAATGTACATAAGTACGAGTTATCGATCCCACAGAGAATGTACGTAATTCTCACTCCAACTAAGTACAAAAATTAGGCTAACTAATTATATTTGAGCGAAAAAGAAAATGAATTAAAACCTAAAAATATAAACAACCTAAGAAAACAATTAAAACTACATTAGCGAGAATGGTTTGGCAACAACAAATTAAGATAAAAAGATAGAAGTGCAATATTTCTAGTCTAAACGGTGTTTAATTTTAATCATCTTTCTACTTTTCTTTAACTTAAGTCTTGGTAGTCGAACACACTATTTTATTCATTACGGGCTCTCGCATAGCGTATAGCAAATCTAGCTACAACTCCCAACTACGGACTCTCGCATCTTATAACATAGGAGAAAATAGTCGCATGTCAAAACAAGCACACAATGACTATCTACTACATGATCTCACGTAACATAAATAATTATTGTAATTTTGAAATTAATAGGACGGGCTCTCGCATCTTATCCTATAATTCTAGTGATCGTCTAATGATTTACTACGCCATTAAAAGCATGAAGAACACACAATAATAACCAAACACATGGGTAATATTTCACAAAAAGAAAGTCTCTCTATTTTTCTACAAGTCATGTTGGTAGTACAAACAAAATTGGTTAACTACGGGCTCTCACATCTTATAGTCAACCCTAATTTCCCGACCTTGTGAATGGCTAAGGTGGTTTGATCGTGTGTCAAACCAAGTCTCACGATGGCTATCGATGAGTGTCACAAAAACACCAACTATTAAATTGATTGGTCCGAAATATAAAAGTAGCTTTCGCGGATCTTTAATATTTCTAAAGTCATTTAATTAATGACCAATTAATTAAAAGCATTAAACCCACAAAATAATAACCAAACATGAATGTGTACTAAATAAAGAGAGAGATTAAATTAAATCACTAAATTTAACAAAGCAAAATAATTGCATTCTATAAATCATTTAAGTACAAACCAATTCAATATATACAAAATTAATCAACCTAAGAAAATACAATAAATATCTCAAAAGATAGGTTGAAAGAATTAAACCAAATGTTGTTCGAATCCAGGGTTGGAATCTCTTGCAAATGTATCATTGGCCCTTGATTTGAAGTTCCAAACCTTTAAAGGTGATCAAACTTTGGAGATTTGGTGAGAAAATTTGGAAGAAATGGGGATGGTGCCCCATTTGGGAGCAATGTCCCGAAATGGGGGCTTGTTTCTCAAATGAAGGCTGCTGGAGAATTAAATGGGAGGAAGGAAATGAGGCAGGGGAAAAATAGGCAGCACAAGGGAGTTTTGGTGGCAAAATTGGGAAAGGAAATGAAGCTGGGCACATCTGGGAAAAGGGCAGCGCAGGTGGAGAAGGGTGGGTTAACCCGAGTTGAAAATGGGATGAGGCTGAGTGAGGGAGTGGGCTGGAAGAAGGGTATATGGACCGGGGCAAAAGCGGGTTGACTTGGGTCCAAGAGGGAGAACACGCGGGCCGGCTGATTATGGATAAGGGTGACGTGGCCAGCTTGGGAAGGTGACAATGCAGAGAGGGAGAATCTAGCAATTGCGCTGGCCTCCCCTGCCATTTTTCAAACTTGCTCCGATGCCCCTGGATATTCTAGACTGAGCACTGGTTTCCTTCCCTGCCCATGCTATGCAGTATAGTCCTCCGTTAGCCTCTGTTAGCTCTTCCTTGCCTTGGACTCTTAATGGACTTTAACAGACTTTGTCATAAAGATTCAATACTTAACTTTAAGGCTCGGAATTACCTCAAACTTTGTGCTAATCACCATATAATTGCCCGATTATGACTGGAAACTTACATTAAGCACAAATACATAAATAATAATATTTCCAAGGAATAATTAACTAAAAAATAGCACAAAATAGAAGGAAATTTTTGGGAAAATTCGTGGAGATCTTGGGCTCTTCATTTTTGAAGCACGACTTATTCATTTTCATAGTCCGAACACCTTGATTTGCTTGTCCCCATTATTGTATTTGGTAACAAGTGACTAAAAGGGATGCGTATCGGTTAGTGTGGAAACTTGTTGAACATTGCATAGGTCTTAAACTAGGAGAGTCCGAGTCTCAGTCCTACTCTTACATGATGACCTCAGCAGACCAGTTATTTCAGTACACCAGCACCAGAAACTTGCCACAAGATGATAGCTTTTTCAAAGATATCAAACCAACAAACTTGCTACGGGTTAATAGTTCATTCCTCAAGTATGTCAACCAACTGACATTTCTACTGGAATACAATATAATTAGAGGAATATCAAACCAACAGACCTCGACCTTCTTACGATGCACATGCGAACTATAACGAATCATTGCAGAAGTTCAAAAACGACAAAAGGCTCAAGCTTCTCAAAAAGTCAAGTTACGGAAACGCTTTGACAGCTCTCAAACTTGCTAGATCTAGTTGATTTTATTCAATAGATATTCCCATCTATATTTGGTTTTTAAATTCAAATATACATACTTTATTGGAAAACCAAATATCAGTGTACTATTCCGCCAGACCTGTACAACATCGACACATGAACTAAGTCTGAATTTTTGAACAACCTTTTTGAGAAAGATCTTCCAGAATATCTTTATCCAACGATTCATAAGATTTACTCTTATGCAAACGGTGACAACAACGACTAAAGATTATTCGAAGATAATGTCAACGGATCTATAGTTTTCTATCTATAAAAGAAAACCCTTCTTCCTTCTTAAAAACAGAGATTAAGATCGATATCGAGAGCTAGAGATAGAGATCAACACTTCTCATTAATGCGGTGGCTAGCCTACGGAGCTGACACATGGAGAGCCACGCTCAATAAAAATAAATTCTGTAGCTTGAAGGATTCGAACCCAAAAACATCCACTAAATTTAAAATGCCAACCTTAAACCAACACAACTAAGCCAATTTTATGAATCTTAAAACATTTGTTTTATTTACTATAATCCGAAAATTCCTAAATGAAGCTCCATCTTACGGATCCGTCTTACCAAATTCCGTCCTACACAAGTTTTTTCTTTAAAATAGGTAAAAAAAAGTAAGGATAAAGTGGTAAAAAAAAATATTTTTTAAATTGACAGTTTTAAAATAATACAATTATTTTAAAACGAACAAAAAAAACATGAACAATTATTTAGGATCGAATGGAGTACTATATTTGCCCATTTGGTAGATTTCAAATACCGTAAATTATGTAAACTACCATATTTATATTACAAAAATGATAAGTTTACAACTCTTTTTACAGTTTTTCCCACAATTAAGACTTGATAAAAGGGCAAATTTGGTTTGAAAAAAAGACAATTTTATCCTCATTAAGGCTTAGTTATAACAAAAGTTGTAAATTTAACATCGTTGATTATACTATGCTTAGCTTAACCTTAAATATTTCTTATATCAACTTGCTTAGCACGAATAAGTTTTTTAACCTTAAATATTCTAAGACATACCCACGGACTATTATTTGGTCCAAATCACACCCATTGAAATCTTTGAAAATGAGTTTGCCACCTCACTCATTCGTGACTAATGTGTTGTATTTTTCTATTTAAAAAAGTAATATTAAACTTACACCCCAGGCCACTTTTATAAATCTTACTTACTTTATTTTTTTAATTAAATAATAATGTCTAATTAATTAATTAAAATATCTAGGAAAAGGCTATACGGCCTCTGGTACAGGTTCTCTGCATATGATTCAGAACTAGACTTTTCAATTCTAATATAATCTTTGCGTGGTTCATCACAAGCCAATACAATTTAATTAGAGAAGTGAGTTGAATACTGGTTCTAAGTCTGTGTAACGGTGGAAGCTAATTACACTTCAAAATTTATTTTTTTATCTTCATTTTTTATATTGATGTGTTGTACCTTGTGTTGTATATTACAGGTAATAAGGGTGTAGTGAGTGAGTTTTAAGATGTTGTTAGCCCAACTCCTGTGTAAATAGCTTGCATTAGTTGTGCTGTTGCGCGGTTGTTTTTCTTATAGGATAATATAATTTATTATAATTATCGTTAGTTTATACTTTCTTAATTTATTTGCAATTAGGTTTACTAATCTATTTTGTATGTTTACCATATTAATGGAAAGTCTATGCCATTATTTCTAAATTTTATAAGTTTTTATATGGTATCAGAGTTTCGCTTTTAAAACCTAATACCACCAAACTTCCGCAACCCTAAACTTTCCTCCCACCAAAGCCTTTGCCAACCTGGATCTGATCACCAAACCCATGTTCAGATCCGGCAACTCTCCAGAGCCAAGCCGATTTCTCCCTCTAAATATATGCTCTCTTTCCATTTTTAAATTACTAACTTGTTCGATTTTTTTGAGTCAAACATATATATTGTTTTTTAAATGAAAATTTAACATATACTTTTCAAATTAAGATTTGAAGGCCTTGAAATCGAACTCGTTGGAGTTCGCTACCCACTTGTGTGGGAAACTTTCAGATTTGGTGGGTGTTGTAATCGGCTTTACCGTGTTGGAATTGTATGATTTTTGCTTGATTGTTTGGGGAAGAAGGCTTGTGAAAGCATCGAAGTTGGAAAAATGGCAAATTGCTTAGTGGGGATTTGAGCGAACAAGATAGGAGTTAGTCCGAATGAATTGATTCATGTGTTGCCGTGTTGGGCATGTTATTAATAATAAGGATATTTTTGTCATTTTTCAATTTTTGAAGGTAAATGTAAATGTAAGTCCGAAGGGGGAATCTCACAAAAAAAAAAAAAAACGAAGAGCGGGACCAAACTAAAAATTTCAAATACTTGAGGGACAAAAAATGTATAGATACAAAATTTTAAGAAGATATTCCTTGCCTTTTGGGCAAAGAGTCTCTGTTTAAAAATCAAACTTAAAAAAAAAAAAAACATTTTTAATAGTTCATTGGTAATAAGATGACACTTATAAGCTTTAATTTTTTAAAGTGAACTTTTTAAGTGAAACATCCCAAAATAAAATAATAAACTCTTTATCTGAAACGAAGGGATTAATTATGTATTTTGTTTCTTCTAATCTTATACGAGGTGTCCCTACACTACATTAGGTCTAAGACTAATTTCGCTCAAAGTACTGAGTCTCCCGTTGGTTCAAAAGATTTTGTATTAGGTGTGAGTGGAACGGGGTATATCTAGGGGTGGCAATTTGAGGCACGACACGATTGACCGACACGAACACTGCACGAAATTATAGGGTTTGGGCTGGGGATTATCAGGTTCGGTCTGTTATAGGGCCAACACGATAAGACACAATAAAAAATGGGTTGTTATCGGGCTGACTTGATAAATATGGTAAGACACGATAACTAAAATATATATGTTTTAAAAATATATTTTTAAAAATTTACTAGGGGTTATTCACTTTTTTCGAACTATTTTCATGATTATTTCATAATTTTATCATTTGAAAATTTATGACTTTTAAACTATTTGACTAATTATATTGATAAATTTTCAAAATATGTATTAAAACACTACAAGAAAACAGGGCAACTGAAACGGAAATTTGCAACCGAATTGAAATCAGTTTCAATATAAAAAGTACTCAAGGGAAATTGATGTGCACAATTAATTTTGCAACTCATATTGCAATGGAAAACTATTTTTTTGCATCATGTTTCGGGGGAAAAGTTGGAGGGAAGAATGCCGTCTAATTTTGCAATGGTTTTTGAAACAGATGAACTTCTGTTTCAATTTTCTGTTTCAATTTCAGTTGTATTTTGCAACCGAATTGAAATCAATTTCAATATAAAAAGTACTCAAGGGAAATTGACGTGCAAAATTAATTTTGCAACTCATATTGCAATGGAAAACTATTTTGTTGCATCATGTTTTGGGGGAAAAGTTGGAGGGAAGAATGCCGCCTAATTTTGCAATGGTTTTTGAAACAGATGAACTTCTGTTTCAATTTTCTGTTTCAATTTCAGTTGTATTTTGCAACCGAATTGAAATCGGTTTCAATATAAAAAGTACTCAAGGGAAATTGACGTGCAAAATTAATTTTGCAACTCATATTGCAATGGAAAACTATTTTGTTGCATCATGTTTCGGGGGAAAAGTTGGAGGGAAGAATGCCGCCTAATTTTGCAATGGTTTTTGAAACAGATGAATTTTTGTTTCAATTTTCTGTTTCAATTTCAGTTGTATTTTGCAACCGAATTGAAATCAGTTTCAATATAAAAAGTACTCAAGGGAAATTGACGTGCAAAATTAATTTTGCAACTCATATTGCAATGGAAAACTATTTTGTTGCATCATGTTTCGGGGGAAAAGTTGGAGGGAAGAATGCCGCCTAATTTTGCAATGGTTTTTGAAACAGATGAACTTCTGTTTCAATTTTATGTTTCAATTTCAGTTGTATTTATTAATATCATATTTTTATATTTAGAACTTAGAAAAATTGGGATTATGTTTTGGGCAAAAAGTTTGGAGGGAAGAAACCCGTCTAATTTTGTAAGGGATTTTAAAACAGCTAAATTTTCGTTTCAAATTCTCCCGACAATTTCAGTTGTAATTAATCATAATTAATTTTTATTTTATTAAATTGTAAAAATAAGTCTAAACCTACTTCTTATGTTTTACTTATAGTCAACCTAATTAATAACCCAAACCGTTTTGCCCCTTCTCTTCACTTCTCGCTCTCTTTCCAGTCCACTGCGTCTTCTGCGTCTTCTCTCGTCTGCGCTCCACTTTTGCCTTGTGAAATTCGAGGTGCCGGCTTCTCCTCCGACCATTGCGTCTGCTCTCCACTGCTGCGTCTACTTCAGGTAAAATTCGAGGTGCCGGCTTCTCCTCCGACGCCCAAATACATCCTCTTCCCTCTTCGCCGAATTGAACAACGTACTTCATTGATAACGTTAATTAATATGCTTATATGCCTGAATATGAACTCTCCCATCATGAATGAAACTTTCTTAGGGCTGCAATTGTTGGTTTTGTGATTATTTGTTCTCATTGGTAAATAATTGTTTTGAGCCCTGTTTTTTAATTTTAATTTTAAAATAAAATTGCTGCTTGATGAGGTATGCCCTTCCAATAAGGGTGGCCTCTTCGATTTAGGCCATCTCTCCTCAACCACATCGCTTAGGCTTCATCAAAGCCACCGGCTTACTAGTGGAGATGATGGGGGAGTCTGCCGGAGATAGCTGGCCCAAAGACACCAACACTTTCCATTGCTGCTAATTTTGTTACAGGGATCTTCTGAGTTGATGTCACAAGCTTGCAGCCTCTTTGTAGTGGCTTGTTTCTTCTCTGCCGTGATTTCTGATCTCTCTTCATCAATATTTAAATGACTTCTCACAGTTTCTGAATGAAATATTTAGTGCATAGCCACTTGCTTATAAGAATTAAGAAGGTGATTGGATTCAACCCTGGATACTATAATTTGAATAATTGTTAAAAACTCTAATGATGCATCTGAAAAGTGAGTTGATCTTTTTTATAATTCAATCACATGCTTGCTCTCTGTAGTGTCATGTTTGGAAATTGTGCGGGAAAAAAGCAAATAGGAGATTTTAGAGCATGCTAGATTTTTCTGCCAGTGTAATTGGATGCGGGTGTAGTGTCCTTATACGAGATGCTAAAAAGAGGTCACACCATATACAATAGGCTAGGATTGACTTTCTTGAATCACTAATGGCAAGATGAAATACTTAGATGCTACTTCATTCTTTGTGCTTGGATTGCAGGCTATTGCTACACTTGGGGCTTGTGATATTGCATTTGACTTGGGGAGAAAGGTGTTATGTACCAGGTGCTTCTCGGTTCACTTAAAATTTCAAAAATGGTTATTGGGTTTAATTGGTCTTATTTATGTTTGTCTCAGCTTCAGTTTAATTGTACCAACCTTCCACTGTTTGAGGATAAATCCAGCACTCGTTGCAAACAATCCGAAATTCTGAGAAGCACCTCCCGATAATTGTAGCTAGTTGTCCAAAACAGACTACCCCCCAAATCCCTCCTTCTGTTGCCAGCTTGAATTCAACACTTGACTCCTCTTCCTCGTCCTCCACAAGTTAGAATGACTTCTTTCATTGCTGGGTGATGCTATGTAATGCTGATACAATATTGCTTACAAAAAGTTCCATCCAAGCTGTCACTTGAGGCTACAATATAAAGTAAATCTCTGAGTTTCTAGGTTTTGCTGAGCCAAGGGAGATTTCTGAAATAAATATTTTCCAGTTCTCAAATATTTGAACATGTAAGGCTTATTAGTAGGCTTCTTACCAGTTAAAATAACACTATAAGAAAAAAGAGATATTGTGACACTTCTCTAGGGGCTTTTTATAGAAGGCCACATAAGGCTATCTATTAGGGCTTTTGAAAGTATCATAATACAAAATAAGCATGTTATTTTTGAAAGGCCCTATAACATCACCTATAAGGGCGTTTGTAAGTGTTACTTTAATTAATAATCTTATTAAGGCACTTTACAATTAATATATTATTAAAAAAGTAGTGCATAAAACCATTTGGCGCCTTAATAATTTAGAAAGACGGCGGTCTTTTTTCCCCCAAAATTTCTTCCCGCCATTCTCCCAAATTTCTCTTTCCCCTCCCTCTCTCGACCACTCGGCCTGTAGATTTCTTCACGCCACGGACCAATTACCCATTTCTCTCTACCAAGAAAATAATACTCTTCTCAGCAACTCGAATTTGTTCCTCGGTCAATCTATATGCCAATCGCTCGGGGTTTTTAGGTAAGCTTATTGAGTGGTTGATGGATTTTTACCATCACATTATAGTAGTTGCATGATTACACACATTCTAAAGGAATTTATTACCCTAATTTGGGTGATTAGAGTTTAAATTCACTACAAGAAAACATGGCAACTGAAACGAAAATTTGCAACTGAATTGAAATATGTTTCAGCGTGACAAGTTTTCAACGAAAATTGCAATAAATCTAGTGCATAATTAATATTGCAATGGAAAACTATTTCAATCGCATCCTGTTTCGGGGGACAGGTTGGAGGGAAGAATGCCGCCTAATTTTGTGATGGATTTTGAAACAGATGAACTTCCATTTCAATTTTCCGTTTCAATTTCAGTTGTATTTATTAATATAAGATTTTTATATTTTGAAATTAAAATATTTGGCATTTTGTTTTGAACAAAAAAATTGGAGGGAAGAAACCCACCTAATTTTGCGAGGGAATTTGAAACAGATAAACTTTCGTTTCAAAATTTTCATTCAATTTCAGTTGCAATTAATCCTATATTATTTTTATTTTATTAAATTGTAAAAAATTTGTCTAAAACCACACCGTATGTTTTACCCTTTGTTCACAACCTAACCAGGCTAACCTACACAAACAAGAACGCTCGTTATTTTGCCCTTCTCTTCTCGCTCTCTCTCTCTTTCTCCACTGATGCATCTGCTTCCGGTGAAACTCCTGGTGCCGACGTTTCCTCTAACGCCCAAATACATCTCCTTCTCTCCGCCGAATTAAACAAGGTACTTAATTGATAACCTTAATTAACATGTTTATATGCCTGAATATGAACTCTCCATCATAAATGAAACACTCTTAGGGTTGAAATTGTTGGTATTGTGATTATTTTTCCACATCTATGATTATATTTTTTTAAATTAAAACAATCATATCTTAGGGTTATTGTTTGCTCTGTTTCGGCAATTGACTGGTAGAACTGAAGAAGTTAATTCCCCAAATGGGTGGAAATTTGAGACAATGATTATTTTCTGCTTTATATGAAAGTTCAAGCTAAATTCTGTTTATTCTTTGGGGGAAGCCAAATATGCTGAATTTTAATAGTTTTATTAATTCATTATGAAAGCATCAATAAGGCAATTTTAATTGAGAATGAATGAGCAATTGTTTAGACAATCTAGAATTTACAATTCTATGACTAGTTGCTGCTTTAAGGCCTTCTTTCTCCTCTCCTCACCGTATACATTAAACACAACAGGGCATTTGGCCCAAATAACTAGGGTCAGCTACATGTTCAGCCTGTCCTGCGCAAGGCTGTCTAAATAATTGGGTTTCAAGCATCAATGATCATTGTAAATTCTAGATATCGGGATTCACTATTAAAATGACCTGTAATTTAAAGATATGATTGGTTGATGACCCAACTAAATAGAGGTGTGATCAGCTAAGTCTTCTAAGATAAATTTTCACTAGTACAGGTTGATTAGCTACTGCCTGCTGCAGTGCCTTCTCATTGTTGGCCTCTACATCTTCTTAGCCTTTAATCTTAGCGACTGGTTCATTTTCCTTCTTGGTGTCGCAAGTTCTGTTAACTCCCTTAGATAAGTAATTATCTTTAGTTGTAAGACCTTTCTGTTTAATAAACTCAAAGGCTTTGTAAGTGAATCCTCGAGCACGAACGCAGCGAGCCATCACCATGGCTTCTTCGTCGTCCTCTTCATCTCTCTATCCGCCTTCGGCGGTTACGATGGAGCTCCACCGAGTTAACCGAGACAAACTCTTAGTATCTCTCCGGCAGCATCTCTCCCTCTCCTCTCGCCCTCTCCACGGCTTTGTCCTTCTTGAGGGCGGCCAGGAGCGAACTCGATACTGTACCGATCACCTTGAACTATTTAGACAGGAGAGCTATTTTGCATACTTTTTTGGAGTGCGGGAACTTGGATTCTATGGAGCTATTGATATAGCAACTGGGAACTCAATCCTCTTTGTTCCAAGATTGCCTGCTGAGTATGCTGTTTGGTTTAGAGAAATAAAGTCGTTATCCCACTTTAAGGAAGCTTACAAGGTTAGCATGGCCTTCTATTCTGATGAGATTACCAAAGTTTTGAATACTCAATACCAGGGTTTGGGGCAACCCTTGTTGTTTCTTTTACATGGACTCAACACTGATAGCGATAACTTCTCAAAACCAGCAGAATTTGAGGGAATTGGAAAGTTTGAGACAAATCAAAATACCTTGCATCCTCTTTTGACTGAGTGCCGTGTTTTGAAGTCAGACCTGGAGCTTGCTGTTATCCAGTTTGCCAATGATATAAGTTCTGAAGGTCATGTGGAGGTTATGAGAAAAACTAGAGCAGAAATGAAAGAATATCAGCTGGAAAGCATATTTCTTCATCATACCTACATGTATGGCGGCTGTAGGCATTGTTCGTACACATGTATATGTGCGACCGGTGAAAACAGTTATGTTCTCCACTATGGGCATGCAGCAGCTCCAAACGACAGGACATTGCATGATGGCGACATGGCCTTGCTAGAATTATTATCCTATTCTTTTGTGTTTGTTGCTCTTTTTTATGTTTCCATGTGACTCTTCCTGAAAATATTTTTTGTTGGCGCTGATAAATTTCTCAGTTATTTGTAGCTTGTTAAGGATCATTTTGTAATTAAGGTCCTGTTGGTTAATTTATACAGTTCACCAAATGGGGACGAAAATTTTGTAGAGAACAAGGCTCTTTTGGACTATTCAAAGTTATCTGAAGGTGCAGAAGTTGTTAAGCCTAGTTCTCTTGCAGTGTCTGAGTTCCACTTTTTGCTTCTCATTGGAAACAAGGTTAAGGTGCGTCAGATAAGGTTACTCCCTCCCTAAGTTGTGTCCAACTTTCCATTTGTAGAATGTTCCATGTACACTTTTCCTTTTAGTATAAAATGTTCCCAATCTTGAAAGGGCAAAAGTGGTAATCGCTACAAGTCGCCATGTTTCCAGTATTCAAAGTTGAGAAAATTTATATCCACTAATGAGAAGAGAGAAGATAATGCAACATCAATATCAAAATATTCTAGCACCTCTCCAAAGAGTGTGTATGAAGTCAAATATAAAGCTTACTTGGGGACAATTTAAAAAAATATACAATTACGATGTACTGGATACACTAGTAGTATCTTTATACTTTTTTAGATTTTTTTAATCTTATGATATGAAGTACATAATGCACTTTCAAAACATTTCAGGGGTGATCTTTTTCTTGTTGCATATAATATCTTTGGCCTGTTATACATTTATCCTGCTTATAAACTCAACAAGTTAATATTTATAACATTGCAATGTCTTTTAGGTTGTAAATAGAATCAGTGAGCAGATTGTAGAAGAACTTAATTTTGATCAAACCTCAGACTCGATTTCGAAGGGGATAATAGGCTTATGCAGTGATGCCTCTGCAGGATTATTCTATGCATATGACCAAAACTCAATCTTTCAGGTTTTCCTTATAAAAAGCTCACATCCTTTTGATGTCTAACCATGTGTACACACTATCCGCTCTATCCTATTAGCTTCTCATTACAGAATGAAAGTAGGTGTCTGTAAATGATGAAGGCAGAGGTATGTGGAAAGTGTACCTAGATCTGAAGGAGTATGCTGCTGCTTTGGCAAATTGTAGGGATCCATTCCAGAGAGACCAAGTATATTTAGAACAGGTGATGACTTGTTCACATCATGGTAAATAAATTCATTAATTTTATGAACTTAATGTTCTCCGCAAGATATATATGACATAATGCATTCTACCGTCAGCAAGTCTATTATATTGTGAATTATGTTTATTTGGAAATACATTTTAATAAATTTGTTGTGCTATTCATGATGCAGGCTGAAGCTGCATTTGCTGTTAAGGAATTTTTTCGAGCAGCATCTTTCTATGCTAAAGTAAGTGATTGTTTGTTAGTTCCTTGTCTGCAAACTTTGTGGCAGTTGACTTTTACTCTTCATTGTGCAATCAACCATTTTAACATTCCACACAATGAAAAATATTTAATCTATAGTATCATGTAATTACATCAATCAGCTGAACGTAAGTTCTCTATTAGTTCTTTTCTTGATTCCTCATGGCTCATCTTATTGCGGAATAAGTTTCTAGAGACTAGCCCGTGTACTGTATAGCAGTTTGTGCCGGGCTCTTTTCAAACCGTAACTGTCCGAACTATACCATCATTATTTACCCGTTAAAGAATCCTACTTCGAAAGGACGAACATTTTAGGAGTTTTTTTTTTTGATAAGTAAAGAGTATATAAATATATAGAGGGCGCCAAAAAAGGTAATGCATCCTATTTACAAAATAGAGGATCCATGATCTCCTACATCCCTACATAACCGTTATCCACATTCCACAAGCTCTACAAAGGGGCTTTGCCCCTGTGAGACCACATCGTGACACCAAAAGTACAATAGCTGGATTGTTTGCTCTTTAAGTTTCTCGCAGCTCCTCTCTGTATTCTCAAATGCCATAGAATTTCGTTCTCTCCAAATAGTCCAAAGAAATTGCCAAAGACACCATCCGAAAATTACAAGGTTTCTTCTTCGCTTGCGTAAAGACCAGCTCATCAACATTTCTTTAACAGATAGGGGTTCACCCCGCCACTTTGAAAATATGGAGAACGAAATTCCAAATATCCTTCGCTATTGGACAGTGTAACAGAAGGTGATTAACGCTTTCTTCCTCCCTTTTGCACATGAAGCACCTATTAACATAGATCACCCTTCTCCTCAAATTGTCTCCCGTAAGAATGGCTTCATTTGCGGCTTCCCACAAAAATAAATCCATCCTAGAAGGAGCTTTAGTCTTCCAAACACTGCCCCAAGGAAAAGTGCCATACCCCGTCGACAGCCTATGGTAGAAGGATTTGACAGAGAATTTCCTACTCATTTCTCCTGCCCAAACCACAAAATATTCAAGATTTTGTTCAACTTCGATTGTACAAAGAACTCAAATAATTGCCCCATAGTGTCTACGTAGTGTGTGAATGGCTGGGAGTATAGATGATTCATCAAACCCTCTAAAAACATAACGGCAGTTAACAAACCATTATAGCCAACAAAATAGGAGCAGTGGCAATTACAGAAAATTTCAATAACACAGATTTATGGAGACCTGAGTCTGAAGGGGATTGGCAGGGCCCACACCAAAGTGGCTTTGTGAAGCATCATCTTGTGATGGATCATTAAATCCAACCTGTGTAAAAAGTCCTTGAGAAACATGAGCCATGTAATCCTGCAATGGCAGGTTGCTCCTCCTCAGCTGCTGCTATAGGAGATTTATGGGAACAGCAGCTCTAACAGCTCTCCTAGGCCTTTTCATGGCTTTGGTTGCAGAAAGAATTTTCCTTTTCACAGGTTTGTGCAACTGGTGTTGGTGATTGCTGTCTAAATTGCAGATTGGTGTTGTAACTGGTATTGGTAGTAGAGATACTTGGTGCCACCTTACATCGGTGGGTCCGAAACCGTTCTTTGTGTGGCATGCGTGTCAAGAGCTGGAAGAGTACAAAGTAGGAGATTATGATGAAACCCAAGCTTCAATGCCTAAAAAACTCTCCTCACCAGTCACCATGTCATACCCACCGTCTTCTCTATACCCCTTCACCCCTAACAATTCTTACCTCACCTAACCAACTAGACGTCACTCTTTGTCTTTTATTTAACCATTTCTATCCTATTCAATTCTAAACTACTAATCACTTGTTGAACCAACTTCCTTTCTTATTCTCTATTTCTTTTACCAATTTCACTCTCAAAACCAGAGCATCTTAAAAGGTCTGCAGCAGCCTTCACATCTTCGGTTGATGGATCAAGCTTTGTTGGCTTAAAGTCAAATGGCACGTAAACTGTTTCAGTCGAAAAACTCGGCTTCATGGAGCAAAAATTCTGCCTCAAATAGTTTTAAAATTAGCTGCATGAAGGTAATATATATGTTTCAAACATTGGAATTTTTATGTGCTTAATATATTATTACTATGGAGCACTGAAATATGTTTTTTTTTAGATGTCTGAGCTGGTCTAATTTTCTTTCAGGGATGAAGTCACAATACAATTACAATCCACATATGAGGCTAAATTTGAGCAAATGAAAAATGATTTCCAGTTGCAATTTCAAGAGATGCTCAATTCGAGGACTTAGAGGTCTCGAAGCATCGTCCACAAGCTCCTATGTAGTTTAAAGTATGACAATTTGATAATTCTATATAGTTTAACAGTATAACAGTTTAGTATGACAGTTTGTCAATTCATTTTGAATGTAATGTTTGAAGCTTTGTTGACTTTAATTGTTTGATTTAAGATATTTTAAGTGAAATGTTCAATCAGGTACTATTGAGAAATATTTGTAGACATAATATTAGTAATATTTTATTTTCAGAAAATAATCTTCTGCAACAGACTTTTTCGTTGCAAGTTTTCTCTTTTTTAAAAAAATTTAGTTACAAACCAACAACGGACTTTTGCAACAGAAACATTAGGTTGCATACTTGAAACTGAAAAATTCAGTTGCTAGTTTAGTTTCATGTGTAACAAATTTGAAACAGAAAAACCAGTTGCAAATTAGGTTGAATACTTGAAACAGAAAAATTCAGGTGCTACTTTAGTTCTATGTGTAACAAATTTGAAACAGAAAAACCTGTTGCAAATTAGGTTGCCTACTTGAAACTGAAAAATTCAGTTGCTAGTTCGTTCTATGTGTAACAAATTTGAAACAAAAATCGGTTGCAAATTAGGTTGCCTACTAAAAACCGAAAAATTCGGCTTGCTAGTTTAGTTATATGTGTAACAAATTTGAAACAAAAACCGCTTGCAAATTAGAAACGAAATAAATCGGTTGTTGTTTGCAACGGATATAAAAAAATGTCCTAGGAAACACATCGCAACCGAAACTACAACTACTTTTTTCCGTTGCAAGGTTTTTGCAACCACAAGAAAGTAGTTGCACAATTTTGCGACGAGGCTTATTGCTATGGACTTTGTTACGGATATTTTCCGTTGCAAACATCAATTTGAAACCGATTTTCCTGAATTGCAACCGAAAAATCTGTTTCAGTTGCCCTGTTTTTTTGTAGTGCTAGTAATCATTGAAGCCACATCAAATAAAATATCGCCAATGATGTTGTTAGTTATGATTGTGTCGAAGTGCAATAAATATTGATTTAAGATTGCGGGTTGAAATATTCCGCATACAACAATTCCTTCCCACCGCCTACATTATATCTCTATGAGAACAAAGGGCAACTCCCAAGTATCCACCTCTTCAACCAACGGAGGCCACTGCATCAAAACTAGTAACATAAGGTCATAAAACAAAAGCAACTTGTAAGAAGGTAAAACAAGAAACATGACAAACAATCATATTAGTTCGAGAGTGACAAGCAACTCACATGTATGTGCAACATATGTGTATACAAAAGAGAATGAAAGATATACAAATGCCCCACCACAAAGGAGCTACGGAATGGTAAACAAGAAACAAACTTCAGCTTCTTTATTTGAAGGTGAAGAAAAAATCTACAAGGCTAATATGTTTTTCTGATACAGTAGTAGGCCACCATCAAGTCATTCAATTGAAGAAGAGATCAACCATCAAACTATCTGTGTGCATTTCAACCTGCAAGTATTCCAATAGCATGAAAGTATAACTAGAAAAAAATTGGATTGCGAACAAGCAACATAGTGGCAATACAAGCGTGAGAGTTCAACATCGGGTACTCTACATCTATTACAACTGCTCTCTTCCTTGAAAGCATTGATTCGTGGGCAATCGTAAAAGGAAAACAAAACCATTAGTGTCTCATTTATACCTTCAATCCAGAAATTAATTCAAATTTAATCAAACACCTTAACGAAGTTTTAATCACACCGCAACTATCGGAATTAAATTCAAAACATGAACCGCACCTACTTTTAAAAACCCAATTATTTGGTTTCCAATCCCTAATTCGTTTTCCCCAATTGATATTAATCCACGTTTCCAATAATATAAATATAAACATCAAACCTTACATTGATTATCATTACCACGAATTCAAATTGAATAGTAATATACTACTAATCATAAACCCATGAAAGAAATCAAACAAAGAGGAAGTCCAACAATAGAAGTAAGCAAAATTCTATAACTGAATAGGATGAACTATGTATTCCCTTTCTTTCTTGGCTCTCGTCGTGAAGTCACATTGGGATAAAATTCAACGTTAAAAATTAGGGCATTGTGCAAGCAAGGTTAGAGAAGGAGAGAGAGATAGAAAGACAAAGATGCTTACCAAATGAATTCCGACCAACCGTAACAGCGAAATCGCATGACGAAGAGAGACTGAGTCTTTGCAATGAATATCACAAGAAGTACCCATGGCTTTTTTTCCATACATTGTCCAACTACAGAATTGGGTGCTCCTTCTCTCCTTTACTCGTTGACTTCGCCTCTTCTTAGCTTGAGGAGTCATACTTACAAGCTATGTCATGGCTTCTCTGAAGAGGAAAAGCCCGGTACCGGATTTAAATCGGGAACGAGAGGAACAATGAATAGACGACAAAGAAGTTTATCTGGGAGTGATAGGTACCGTATATTTTGAGGTAAGGGTAGATTGGTCTATGAAGCTAACTTTTCAAACGTTGCTAATAGGATGTTAAGAATTTGGACTTTTTGGTATTAAGATTTCATATTTAGGGTTTATTGGATAAAGGAAATATTTTTGAAATTTTTTGGATATGAAAGCTTTTTATTGGGGCTTTTTGGTATTTTTCCTTTTTTTTTCTCTCTTATTTTTCACATTTTTAGGTGTGTTTCATCATATTTTTTCCTCTTATATTTTGCTTTCGTCGTTACAAAATTAAAATAAGCCACAAAAAAGAAAAAAAAGAATGCACATATCTAGTTGAGCACACCATTTGTTTTTGTTTTGTTTTTTTTTTTTAGAAAAGTGTTGTTTAGTACTCCTTCTGTTCCAAAATGAGTATCATAATATGCTTTGTATTCCTAAAATTAGTGTCATTTTTTATAAGGTTACAACATTTACCTTTATCATTTCTATCACTCACGAAACTTATTTTGGGATGAATAGAGTACTAAAATAACCCAAAGTGGATTTTTTACAATTTTGACTACTTAAAATAGAGATTGAGTTTTAATTAAAGTAAAGAGGTGTGTAATGTAAGGTTTACTTGAATAGTACAACCAGTGAGTTAAAGGTCTGTTCTGATAATTGGGAGAAGATAAGTGGGTCTAATTCTCATATTCAAATTGGAAAGGTTAAAAGGGTGAACAGAGAGGATGTCATAATGGACAAATCAATTTTTAATATTTTGGAAAAGAGAGAGAAAGAGATGATAAAAGTGAAACGTGGGAGTCTTTGTTTGTTTTTGGGCTGTTGAGGTGTATATTTTTGTTTTTGGCTATTGGATTCATGTCATAAGGGTATTACTTGGGGTTTTAACATTCATTTTCTTTTAATAATAACCTTGTTTAAGTTGTTTTTAGGGTTTATTCGTTTGGAGGCTACTCTTTCAACTAAAATTCCATCTTGGATCATTACCTTTAGACTAATATACCCTACCTGCGTTTCTGAGCCATATTATGGTTTTTATGCATAGTGCAATTCTTTTGTTACAGAGAGAGATTTTTGATCGCGCAACGTAAAATATGTCTTTTGTATTATTACATGTTTTAGGGCGAACATATAGGCAAGATCGGATGACAGAGAGCAAGAAACGAAGATGTTTTTATGTAATATCTTAGTTGAGGGCATTAATGGTTAAAAGAATGTTCCACCAGCCTTTCATCAAAACTCTCAAACTGTCATTGAGCCAAAACCATTGTGTAGTACATATAGCAATAGCAGGTACACTTTATTCCTCTCTCTAGCTCCATGTTATATAACATGTCAATATCTTCCTTTACACCAAACTAGGGTTTTTGTTCTCATACACTTGAGGTCATTTTACATCAAGTTACTTGCCAACTCAGCTATAGCTAAAATATTTGTTGACAATAGTAGTTTACTGTCTACTACCTTAATTACAAGAATATACAGAAACCTTATCAATTAATCAAAACATTAGTTTATACAAATAATAACCCTAATGAGACAATCAACATGCCATTATTTCATGACCTATCATCATCATTAATCAACTTCTATTAACATACCGGCCACTTATTATCTTCCTCTCTTAATTTCCATTAAATGATCTAAACCAGCCCCAATATATACTACCAACTCAACATGTACAACAGTACTGAAAGCTCATCAATGCCTCCTCCCGAAACAGAAACCATCTATGGTCTTCAAAGAGGAAATGGACATGAAAACAAAAAGAGCAAGTTTCTTGGAGTGAGACAAAGGCCTTCAGGCAGATGGGTTGCTGAAATCAAGGAGTCCTCTCAAAAGCTAAGGCTATGGCTAGGAACTTATGATAGAGCAGAAGAAGCAGCCATGGCCTACGATAGTGCGGCTCGCATTTTACGAGGGAGAAATGCAAAGACAAACTTCAGTTACAATGGAATCATGACTACCCATGAAGAAATTTGCAACTTGTTACACAAGAATCCAAGGCTTTATCAGTTTCTCAAGCAAGCCGTCATGAAGAACCTTGCAAAGTCAACATTTTCCAACTTTAGGAAAAATACCATTAATCCATCTCCATGTGAAAGGGAACATCATCATCGGACAAGTAGCAGCTGTACCACAATAGTTCAAGAAACAGTAGTTGTCCCCTCGAGAACAATATCAGATAAAATTGGAACGAAAGTGGCGTGGCCCTTGTGGAAGGATGACGAGCAAAAATCGAGAAATGAACATCATTCATCAAGTTGCGATGTCGAAGATCAAGAGAGAGACAGAATGTTGAGGCTCTCACTTGGAAGTTGTAAGGTTTATTCATCTGTTGTTGTAGCTCCATCTTTTAGTTGTCAAGATGGGAAAGAGGAAAACCACAGTGAGGAGGCTCCATCACTTGATTATCTCTCCTTTTCCATGCAAATGGATTTTCCAAGTTTGAGGTAATCAATGTGAATATATCTATGGCTAAATTTAAATTCAAGATTTACCATAAGGTATTGCTAGCTGCTTCAATTCATTATTTTCTCTTTTTCAATCTTTTTTGTTAATATAAATATATATTGTATTATAGATCAAGAGATTGCTTCCTTTTTTTGGTATTGATTAAAGTAAATTATCATCAATGCAATGGGAAATTATTGAGTGCAAAAGCCTTTTCAACTCGACTCTCAATTGATGGATTGGAACTCATAACCTACCAATCAAAATCTCTGTATTTCAGCTTCGAAGTCAAAAATAAAAAGATATTTTAAACCCCTATAAATACATATAGCATTACTCTTGTCAAAATGATAGGTATGTTATGGTTACACAAGCTTTCTTTGGGGCTTAATACGCGCGGCCGGCGGCAGCTCAATTACTCCGTGTGATTGTATCATTCTTATCATAAATGAACGAGGTTAAAACTCCGTTTGTTTCACGGAAAATGATTTCTGGAAAACGTTTTCTTTATTTTTCGGTATTTGGTAACTTTAGAAAAATGTAGTCAACATAAAAGGTTTTTCGACTCAGCAAAAATGAAGGCTTCTTTTCCGGAAAATGACTTACTGATTCATTTTCCGTAAGTCATTTTCCAAATAGTCGGGTACCCTCCGTCCCCTTTCACAATTACACATATTTACTTACAAACACAATATTTCACTAACAAATAAATTGTTTAGAAATATATATATGAAGTTTATATACACTATTTATAAATTATAATTTTAATAAATAATCACTACGTTCTAAAATTAGTGTCAACTATATTATTTATGAACATCCTAAACATTGTCAATTTTCTATTTTAAAACATTTTTTCATATCAATTATCAAAAAAAAAATTGTAATTGTGAAATTGAAAAAAGATAGACCTTGATTTTATACTACTAATGATAAATTGAGAGTTACTAAAGAAAAAAATTACTTAAAGTTCAACACTATCTTATATTTAATATGTGCATTATTATTAGAATTTTTTTTGTATTTATTCATATATAGTATTCCGTAACATTTTTAAGGACATCCTAAACATTATCTATTTTCTATATTAAAACGTTTGTTTTCATATCAATTATCAAAAAAATTATTTGTAATTATGAGATTAAAAAAGATGAACCTTTTTTATTTGACATAAATAGAGGGCTACTAAAAAAAACTACTTAGAATTCAACACTATCGTATATTCAATATGTGCATTAATATTAAAACATACTTTTTGTATTTCTTCATATATTGTTTTTCGTAACATTTTTCGTGTGTTTGCCAAGTACCCATAAATATTTTGTGACATATTTTCATATGATTTACCAAACACCTGAAAATAAAATATTTTCATTTTCCAAAAATTATTTTCTAGAAATTATTTTCCGTAACTCAAACGGAGCCTAAATAACCTTTTTCCGTGTAAGATGTTGTAACAAGATTTCAATAATTTGCTACAGTGGATTAGATACATTATACATCCAGATGTTGTTGAAGTAAATTGGAAAGAAGACAATATTTGGAAGTTCACAAATATTATGGTTTATTTTTTAAATTGAGGGCTCGTTTAGTAGTAGTTATGTTCCAAATCTTGTGTTTTTGTTCCTCTTTTGAGATAAAAACTGAAAGATCAATAGTAGCTAAGATTCAAAAAGTTTGTCAATACAGCTTATGATGCGCGCAGCTGCATCGAGAGATACATCGACTAAAAAATTAAATATGTAAACAACGGAAGACTTCTAAAGCAATAATTAAACAAGAATTTATCAAACAATCTACAAGTTATACTTATACATCTAGCCTTGTGACAAAAAAAGATTTCATTAAAAGAAATTATAAGTTTCTTAAAGACAAAATATGAAATCACCAAAACGAAAACCCTCTAACAAGACATGTAGTCTGTAAAGGAAACCCACAAATAAGAGTATATAAAACGTGAGATTAAAAAACAAGCTTCCTAGAAACTAGGAATGCAAACAGCACTAGCAGCGATATAGCTTGGGATGAAGCCGCATCTAGATTTTAGCAAACAGCAACAACTCTTTGATTCTCTTACAATCTGCACTACATATTTTCTGTGTGTATTCTGCTTCTCTCACATCTTCTGTACGTCATACTGCCATATATATATGTTGTTGGAGACCTACAATACAATTAGAACACACAAGAGTCAAAGGGACTAAAGGATTAAGAAACAAAAGAGTTAGTTCTCATAATTAATTAAACCATCTTTATTACACATATTTTATTATTAAATATAGACTCTTTGAGAGTTTTTAGAAAATGATTAAATATAGTAATTACTTATCAAAATTTTGGAAACAAAACAGGTTAAAAACAAGATGAAAAATAGAACACACTTATTTTACCCTTACAAAAACAGAAATGAGAATGTATTTGCTAATCATTTCTATTTCTGGGATCCATCTTTTGACGTAAAAATAGGAACCGTGAGGATCATCTTACAGGGGAGTACTTGGGAATGGGAGGCTCAAAAAATAGTGTTGCTATAAATCTCTTCTTCTTTTTTCGAAAAATAAAAATTATGCTGCTCTTAGCCTGTTACCACTGAAACAAATTGCACCTTAAAAAATGAAAGAAACCACCGAAAAGGTTTGCAAAAATTTGAGACTGCACCACTTCCAGGCGCACATGTAAGTCCATACACCAAAAAAAGGAACAATTCCTTCCTGGGTTGGTTTATCTCAATAAAATAAGAAATTAAAATTGATAAGTCAAAATGTAAGCATAAGCTTGACCCTTTTAAACTAAAAGTTGATTGAAAAATAAGAAATAAATGAACTTTCAATAAGTGCAAAATATTCGGAGTCTCACAACTTGCATTTAGGTCCAATTCTTTGAATCTCTGATTAGGCCCAAAACTGTAGCTTGTATTACCTCCTTCTTCGGTTGGAAATTCAAACTCATATGTAGGGCCCGATCTAAAAAGTTCATAATTCAATTTGTTCTCTATCGACCTCCAAGGTAGCTCCGAATATTTGAATGCCCAAGTCCCTACTTGATTATTTTGAGCTTGTAATAACAATGGTGTCAGATCATAAAGCTTCCAAATACATGTTGCCTGCCGAACCGAGCATAAGCTGATTCGACGAAAGTATTTACGATGAAGAATCACACTATTGGATAATTTCACCTCCCTTCTCGTTTATACAACTTATTTCATGCTTTTCCTATGTTCATTTTTTTAAGGAATGAAAATGAATATAGGAAGGCACAAGTAAGAACAGAGGCCTTGATTGTGGTTTAATTGTTTAAGTATTGTGTCATCGTATTTGAAATCGCAAGGCACAGATTTGAAACTGCAATGCATCGATATATTTCAGGAAATGGAATCATGCCTCGCGATGCACTAATTATGCATCGCAATGCATATAATCGCAATTTAAAATCATGAATCATGATTACTTTTGTACATCGTAATGCACAATTTTGCAACACGATATATGAACGAAAGCTTTGTACACGTCTTGATTCATTAAGGCTCTACTCACCTTTTGCACTAAAAATATCTTTTAGCGGTTAAAAAAATAGGGATATTTTCCGGTGAAATATCAATGAAAGGGATCGGGCCCGGTTACCACCCTTGAAAATAATTGCTCCTCCACTTCAGCCCAATTTTTTTTCATTTCTCTGTTAATTCTCTGTATTTGAGGGAAGAGGTTGCCGAGCCACCAGAAGAATTGAGAGAGAAAGTAAACTTTGTTAGTAATGTGCCTAATTGCTCTAAACCTAGGGCCTAAATGAGCTTACAATTAACAAACCAACCAAATGGGCCTTTGAGCTAAGTACATACAATGGAATAACAAACCAAGTACCAAATGGGCCTTTCGGGACTAAGTACATAAGTGGAATACAAGTACAAACTTATCACGCACCCTCACGAGTAATTACTCACGACTAGAGCTCACGCACTCACGAGTACGACGACAGGTCAACCCACGACCCAGTATAACCCATCATTTGGCAAGGTGTGACGAGTCAATCCATGAAAAATTGTCAACACAATCCAACTCATCATGGGTTGTGGGTTAGAAGGGTCAGCCCATCAACTTTTTCTCTTAGCTAATCAAAATAATAATAATAAAAATAAATAAATAAATAAATAAATAAAAATAATACAAAAAATCTAACAATTAATTAAAAATTAATATTCAACAATTATATTTTAAATAACATTTTTGACAACTTTCTCTAATATTAATAGTATAAAATGAGAAATAAAATAGAAATAAAAAACCATTTTATCATTACTCTTTTTATATGTTCTTATAATTTTTTTAGTAAATATTGCGGTTAATCAACATTATTCTGAAATTTGTTGTTGCTGTAAGTGCCACTTTTTAATGATTTCAAAAGCATTTACTAAAATTTCAAATATAAAAAATATTCTCACATTTTAAGAGAAGAATATTTAAATTCAATGTTTCAAACTTGTGGCTTAGTATTATTTGCAACTAGTATACGTCGGGTGAACCCACCTTATGTAGGTGACGGGGCATTCTAGTAAATCAAATATTTTTTCTACCCTCATTTTTCTTGGCTAATTTTCAGTCAAAAAAATTACTTTTTAATTTTTTTTTCCTAAATTAAAGTACACATTTTTACCTGCAAATAGAAACTTGGTTTGTTTCATTTGATTATGAGAATTTTTTTATGATTTTAAAAAGTTTTTAGCCTTTTTTTTTAAAAAAAATATTAAAGCAATTGAGATAAATATGGTCGAATATGTAAGAGTATTAGATTTTATGCCAATGTTGAAAGATTTTATTGGTTTAGAATCAAATGAGTATCAAATAGATTATTTTATTGATTTTTAATAAGTTGTGTTTGATTTGATATTTGACTTGGTGTATTTGATTTGGCTGTTAACCATGCTCAGCATAAACAATCGTTTGAATCAAACAACTCAAATCAAACACAACGCATTAAAAACCAATAAAATAATTCATTTGATAGTTATTTGATTTAAAACCAAAAAACTCATACAATAGTAACACAGAATCCAATACTTTTTCATATCTCACTATCTTTATCTCCAACAACTTTACATACTTCACTATTTTTATCTATATTAATTTAATATCCTCTTTCGATTTATATTAACAATTAATAATAATATTGTAGAAATTATTAAATCCAAAATAATTAAATTTTTATAATTATAAAATATTTTTTATAATTCAAAATTATTAATTATAATAATATTAAATATGAAATATTACATAATAATACAAAATGTAACAATAAATAATGACAATAATAAACAATTAACAATACTGACAATAATATTAATAAATAGTACTCCCTCCGTCCCTAAATAATCGTCCTAGTTGACTCGGCGCACAATTTAAGAAAAAACAATTGACTTGATTATTTATATTGGTTTAATGTGTAGTTTCCTTTAAAGTCCATGTATATGTAGCTCATAATTAAAATATGATGAAAAAGTAAGGGTAAAGTGGTAAAAGTGATGTTCTAAAAATGTAAGTTTCAAAACAATTATAAATAAAAAGGAAAAATGATAATAATTTATAAATAGTAATACTAAAAATTAAAATATTTAAAAAGCAATCTAGTTAATAAAAACAAATTTCAAAAACGTTAATTATATGAAATTTAGAGAGAGAATGAAAGAAATATCAAATTTTCTAAAATATCCTTTTGGTGTTCAAATGATATAAACCTAATCTTTATTTATAAATAAAAATATTAACTTTTTTTAAAAAAATCATTTTTAATACCAAAAATATCCAAAAACGATGAATAATTACGAAATTACATGGACCAATCAAAAGCTAACACGCAAAAAGCATTCAAGCTCCATTAACAATGCATTTGTCAAGCGTGCGAAGCTCTTGTAGGCCACAATCAATTTTTTTTGAATTTTTTTCTTTGAAATGTCATCATTTAGAGCATTTTAAGGCCTAAACACATTAGTTTTATTTCATGGACAACTGCTTTGATTTTTTTATTTGATTTTGATTTGAAACATATATTGATTTAAATTAAATTAAATAAGAATTATATTTTATTTCATTTAAATACTTCATTATAAATTAAGATTTAATTTGATTCGATTTCATTCACATTTTATCCAGTTAATTGTTTAAATACTTATTGGTGTGAGGGTGGGTCAGACTTGAGAGCAGTCATCTCCACTCAATTAAAGCAAATTTGTGAATGCATCCAAATCCCAATAATACGCACGCCCCCAGCACAAGTATTATGGAGCTAATAATTACGATAAATAAATTGTTTAAAAAAATAATTTTGATTTTTAAATAATTTTTTAATATGATATTTTTATAACTTAATTTTTTCAAATAACTCTTCAAATAAAATTTTTCAAAATAAAATAGTGAATTGTTTATTAAAAAGAGTATTATTTGCGCCATTGCCAATCCCACTTTTGGCAAATCACAATAATAATACCCCAAAAACATTTCCCTACTTTCTAGATTCATTATACGTTTCCTATCATTACACTCTTTCCTCAATATTGATTTCTCAAAGTAGTACTCCATAGTCTCCATGGCTCATTGGAAAGGAACAATTCCATCAAACCAAACATAATTCATTAAAAACTAATAAAATAATATATTTAATTCTCATTTGATTGAAAACTAAAAAAAAAAATTAACAATTACACAAACTCCAACCTTTCTTTACGTATTCAACTATCTTTATCTTAAAATTTAGTTTGGTGTTCAAATGATGCAAACCAAATTATTACAATTTATAGATAAAAATGTATATTTTTTTAGTAAAAACAAAATCACTTTTTGAATTGTGAAAATGGAAAAAAGATGATAAAAAAAAATAGTGTTTGACATTGGTTTAATTTGTATTATAATTTAACACAAACCAAACCAAACCAAATTATCCCATTTGATTTTTTCTATTCAACCATTGGAAGTGTTGATTTTGATTTAATTTTGTTTTGATTCTTTGTTAACGATGCTCTTATTTTACTATTTTATCCATGATTTATTTTGTAATAGTTAAAGATTAAAGATAAAATAAAAGAGACAATGAAAAAGTTAGTGAGATTATAATAAAAAATTACAAAATTAGGGCCTTCAAAAGTCTCAAGGAACGCAATGATTAAAATATAACTTATCTCTGTGGTTGCACTTGCACATCTCAAGTTCCAGCCTCCTGGGCAATCGGCATTGGCGTAAACCGAGAACGGCATTTTGTTGACGCAAACTTGGGCTATATTCGATTTCTAGGGACCACAAAATCGACCCGAGAAACCAGAAACAGCACAACTAAATTAAGCAAGCTTACATTTTCCCCCTTTTATTTTTTACAAAAATAATTGGTTTACCACTATTATTACCACTAAGTTTTGATAAATATTAAATGTATTTTAGTAAAAAACAACTTTATCATTTACTAAAGCTTGCTAGTAACAATGGTTGTAGTAGTGATTAGTGGTGACAAATTCTGCCCACCCCTATATGTTCGCTTAAACCGTCTACTAAAATATGGACATAGACACACTTAAATTTTAATAATTTGGGCATAAGTGAACATACCCACTTAGGGCATTAAGATTTATGAATATAAAATGGAAACAAATGAACACCCACATTTTCACCTCTCACTCTCATGATCAAATTTTTTTTTTAATACCTGATAATCTAAAGTTGTTTCTCTCTCTATATTTACATTTCTATCAATAACCATTCATTAAGACATAAAGTGTGGGGGTAAAGAGAGAAAATGGAGAGAGAGAGAGATAGTTGTTACTTGTTCTTCCGTTAAGAAATAGTCAGCAATGGTAGGAATAACTGTTATTTTTTAAGAATAAAAAATTGACCCTTTTTTTATTATTATTTTAAAAATCATATTACTTTTTTATATACGGTTAATTACGTATTTTTTAGTTATGAAAAACATATATATCAAATTGTCATTTAAAAACAATCGATTTGACGTAAAAATTAAGGAACTAATTGAGTATTTTATTTCAATTAACATACGACAAAAGTGAAAATATATTCTTGTTTTAATATTATTAGTGATTCTATCAACACTAACACGTCATGTAAAGTTTTTAAGCTCTTTTTAGAAAACTATTTTTTTGTAATTTTTATATTTATTTGATAAATACATATTAATGAGTAAATAGATGCCCATGGGCTCCCATGCCCATTTAGTGTCCGCTCATATACGTCCATGTTATTAAATAGACACTTACTTACCTATCCAATTGAGCTCACCACCCAGCCCACCCACGTCTGTCCATACATACTCATTTGCCACCTCTAAGCAGAGGTAAACCTAGTACTAATTTTTTTTTCACCTAATATCTGTAATAAAGCCATTAAAAAGTTACTGTGCTTTTGATTGGTTATCAATGCAAGTTCATAGAATCTTTTACTCTTCTATAGATTCAGGTCTATGCTAGAAATAGAATTGAGGACAAAATTACTGTTAAACCCCTTTAACTTACAACTCTTTCTACCCTCCACCACTACTGTTGTCTAGTCTTCTTTATGAAGGAATTGCAATGGATCGAAAATGGCCTACTCCTTTAACCACCCAACCATTACAACAAAAATGATATTATAAGATGTCCCCAAGAAACTTCTAAAAAATCATCCTATAAAGTTCACAATTTGCCGTATAACTAATAGGATCCTATTATGATACCACCTAACAAAACGCCTTCCTCTTTGTGTCTTTGTGTCTTATTATCACAATAAATTTTGTCTATCAAGATTATATATTAATGTTTTTTCTCACCTATACACTATAATATCATGACAAATAGGCCACCGTTTTAAAAAATATAAAATTTATGGAACAAATAAAGACATCCTAACACCTATATTTTATTAAGTCCCCCATAAAAATCCTATTAACCTTTTGCTACCCTTATAAAATAAAACTTCCTACAAAACTAGATATAAGGATGTAATCACATGTCCTAAAAAACACTTTTTGTTATCGTGAACCCTACATTTTCTACATCTTTCATTACAATTTACATCAGCTCAATTAGCTTTTTTTCCGAGCTAACAAGCTTTAGCTCATTTAGCTTTAAAGTTACATCGAGTTCTTTAAATGTTTAAAGAATTTGGTACTTTTTTAGTTAACAATTTAAGATATTTATTTTTAAGAAATAAACTAAAACAATATATTACCCACATAAAAAAAGAAAATATCATAATATATGATTAACTATTTCATAATATATTCATAAAATAAAATAAATATAATTTGTATATATTATTATTTTATTCATAATAATAATTAAAAAACAAACCAAGTCGAGCCGAACATGACTTTGCGCAAGCTAGATTTGTTGATTGTACGAACCTAAAACTGAGCTCTGGCTTGCCTCGTTTGCACCATGATCAAATAGAGCTCTTAACAAGTTGAGCTTTAGGAAACCGAACATACCTTTGCTCAAATACAGCCCGTTTATCCAACGAGCATAAGACTCAAGATTGAACTTGGCTTATTTTGCTACGAATGAACTAAGCTAAGTTCACAAACTATTTTGTAATTGCAACCATAAAATTCACAAGAAGCCAAGGTCAGATGGGAGGACTGATGAGGGCTAGTGGACCTGTGGTGAAACTGAAAGATTTCTTTTAATAAACAAGAAAATGTGTTTCATACGGTCTTCTTTCTCAGTCAATCATAGTAATCTTTCACAACTCAAAGGCACGTACATGGTATAAAAGAAACAGTATTGTAAGGTGGCAGAATGCAATTAGGGCAAGCACAAGGTTCTTTTAGTACATCCTAATAGTAGTGTATGGAATTTGATACTCCCACCACATTCCTCAAGCTCTCACATCACACAAAGAGCAAATTCTCACACTCTCATTTCAAACTCTTAGCCTTTCCTTTCTAGGTGGCTATTCTTTTATCCCTTTCATAGGACACTGCCGTAACCACTTTCCACCAAAAAGTCAAGAAAATGACCCGTATTTTCTCACTTCAAGTCTCTCTCTAACCATAAAAAAGGAAAACTGAACCGGTAGTTAGCACATTTCTTCCATTTCAAACCTCTAAAACAGAAAATTAAATTTACGCCAGATTCCAAGTTGTAGGTAAAGAGGAAATCGGCATCTTGTACTGTATTCATATTTTGCTACACCATGAATCCTCGAAAATTTTAGAGTTCTTAGCAGATGGAGTAAACTGCTAGGCATTATTCACCTCAAACAGTGTCGACAAGCAAACACAACTCATTCATAAGATATGAAATAGCCTATAAAGTATTAGATCTCTGGCATGTTTGAATACAAGCTGAGTAATACAGGACACGGGATATGATATACTAGAATCATCCACTAACGCTCATACAAGATATAAGCACAAAAGAACTTGAGGCACAAAGCACTCGTGGGTCCTCGACATGGTAACTCAGCCTTATCAATGCATGAGGAGATTGTTTTTGCAATATAAATCAAAGTGTAAACGCATCAGTCCTGCTACACTGGCCTAACACCAGATATCACTCGCGAATATTGAAAGCCAATTAATATTCTTTTAACTAAAAGAGGGGTTATGAATGAACATAATAAAGAACCTAACGAGGCATGGAAGAATTATTAGCATTCATAAATTACATAAGGGGAACTAGCTTTTTAGCACAAATATAATTAATATTGGCAGGGTGATCTATAGGGTCACGTTCAGTAGAAGTCTCGATTGTCCTTTTTTGTCAAGTAAACCATGCATGCAACTAGATGTGCAGTCTGAAGAGAGGTTCGTATTGCATTCAAAAAGTTTGCTTTATTTGCTTGCAAATATAGATATAAATTGTTGTTTCCCCACCGCAAACCAAGAACACTCTACCCTCTATTATAAAGTCAGAAACTTTAAGAGATAAGAGCTTTAACTTGTATCTCACCTTAAACATTGACATAAAGTACTAAGGATTTAATAATTAGTTTGTATTCTTCCCCCTTTCTCTGTATTTTAACAATAAAGCTAAAAAGATCAGCATATATTAACACCTTAATTTCTTAAGAAAGAGAACTATATATTCTCCTTGTGACCCAGCTCCTCCTCCTCCTCCTCCATGGGTGTTCGGAGTATATCAGTAGTACAGCTGCAGTTAGAGACACATAACTTTTAGAAAACAGACTTCGCTACAGACACTCTAAAATCTGAAGTGAAGGACCATTTGCTGGCCATTTGCACAACATCAAGCTGCATTTTCAAATTTAAAACCAAATACTCTTACAATTCTAAGATGACAAGTTGTGCTTTAACTCAATCGGATCCATCTATATTATAATTGTTGGGAAGCTATCGGCTATCACCTACTCTATTTAATGCATGAAGAGCCAGGTAAAATAAAAAATAAAAAAAAAATCTATGTTTATTACCAACTCTGTCTCCTAAACAAGGCGTCAACATGAATCTTAAGATCGTAAATTGTAAGTAAATCAAGTTGTACGAATCTGACAGCCAAAAGTGAAACTCAATTTTGAATATATTAAACGTTCAAGAGAAGCTGAAAAAAGACATGGTTGAGCAGAAATTAATTTAAACCCAGGTAAACAAATTAAATCAACAGAATCAAATTCTAACAAATATAATCCACAAAAATTTAAGAAAATACACACATAATACAGATATACCTGTACGGATCCGGAACCTCTGCGGAGCTCGTTTCCATGAGGGTCTGTAGTGACGCTTGGGATCATTCAATAAAAAGGGAATCGGCGTTCAGACTTCACAAAGACTTTGTTTCGTAGCACCTTATTTCCTAGCATCCCTAATTGTTCAGAGTAAATTTATTCACATGCAACAAACGGGAACCTCATCCACGTACAGATCCGGAATGTCTGTGGTGCTCAATTCCGTGTGGGCCTTGGGTGCTCGCTCGAGATCACGCCACGTCAAATGAGTTGATCAGACGCTTGGGATCCCTTAATAAGAGGAGATTCGGTGTTCAGGAACAACGTTGTTTCATCGCACCTCATTACTGGAGATCCCCGAGTCAGTTCCGATCAACTTATTCAAAGGCACCACACCGGAATCCTACATACATACATGCACACAGAGAGAAACACAGGCATACACGCATATGCACACAGAGAGAGAAGTAGGGGGAAGGGTGGGGGAGAGCACTGGATGCAGAGGTTTATCGACCAATTCCTGTTCTGTCGCCTTTGATTCAGACCGAGAAACAGATCGATAAACCGCTGCCTCCAGTGCCCCTCCACCCCCCAAATTCTTCTTCATTCAAATTCCACCCACCACAAACAACACCAATCCATCATCAATCATTTTATAGTAAACCACCTCACTAGCTTCTTCATATATATTAACACACAAAATTAAGAAATTCCAATGCTCCAATAATGATCAATTCGTCAAAAACCATCAACAAATAAATTCAGATTTACTAAAAACAACAGAAGAATTTACTGAATCGAGTAATGTAATCTTTAAGCTTACCAAGTCAGATCTAAGTATCAGGTCAAATCAATAACCAACGTCTCCGTGACATATATGTCTCCACATAATATATAAAATTGATAAGCGACTATTAATCAAGCGAAGAACTTAAAGAGATTTAGAGAGGGTAGAAGCAGATGAACCAGTTACTGAAATCGGCATTGATCGTACGCCTTCTCTCTCTCTCGCTCTCCTCTCCCCCCCCCCCCTCCCCTCCCCCTCACCCCAACGTTTAAAGCTGACGGTCCTCTCATATTGTGGGAGATACATCAATTATATAGGACTATAAATTTTTGACCCTCAGGATTAGTCGGAAACCAAGTGACTTGGTAAACCTAAAATACTGGAGTATTTAAATTTTCTATTTTACGCTCATAAAAAATAAAGACTTCTTAATTAAATTGAATCTTAGCGCCTTTTTATTACTTCCTCCGTCCCTAAATAATCATGCACATAATTAAAGTAGGGTGAAAAAGTAAGGATAAAGTGGTAAAAGTGATGTTCTAAAAAAGAAAGTTTCAAACTGGACAATTATTTTGAGACGGACTAAAAAGGAAAGGAAGACGATAATTTAAAGACGGAGGGAGTACTACCTTCGTTTTCAAATAATCTCTTTATTTAATCCGACTACCTTTTAATAAAAAGTAATTAATCTATATTATAAAACAGTTACGTAATTAATTAGGAATATTCAGAGACTAAGATTAAATTATCTTTAAAAATTTAACAGATAAGATTCACTATAATATTTGCATGTGTAAATAGTTATCTATTTTTAACTCCATATTTTTTCTTTCTCAGTTACAAGTCACTTTCTATAATTAATATTATGAGCAGTCACTTATTTTTCTTCTATTTATATTTTTTATTCATATTACAAAGTTACATACCGTGATTAATTTTCTAAATAGTCATCCCTTATAAAATATTAATTCCTCAACTATCACTTGAAGTAATATATCCCTCAACTGTAATATTTTTTTTTAAATCATATCTTTTATTTAGGTACTGTTATTTCAATTAACAAAATCAGTATACAATATCATAAACATAGACATGAAAATCTAATTATATTATAAATGTTAATATAATTATCATTTAATAATAAATAATTAACTATATTATAAATATTAATATAATATATAACTTTCTTTAATGTGTATTCATGCTTGTCCTTTTTCTATAAATGGATTTTAAACCCTGTGTCAACCTCATTAGTCACGTGTTCTGATTCACTTACATATATGTCCTTCGTCGTCATCGATTAATTTCGTTTTGGGCCGAAAAAGGGAGGTAAATTTGGACGGAGTGCGGAAGAATATTAGGCATGAATGACGTGACCTAAAGTTATTTGATTATGACAGAGTGGGAACGAATATTAAGCATGGATGACGTGATCTATAGCTATTTATACGGTTTTTAGGAAGAGGTTACGACTTACGATAAGTTTTAACTTTTAAATAATGCATTTAATATATTTATTAATTTATGAAATAATTAAAATAGTCAGTACGATGATTATTCTATGGTTATTAGTACATACGTAATTTCGTGTATAGTACGTATGTAATAAACATACATATAAATTATTTTTAAAAAATACTTTCCATTTGCCATATTCGAACCAATCTTAATTAAAAAGGCCAACTACCAAATGATCCCTATACAATAGGGGTTTTTTGGGTTTGGTCATTGAATTTTTTTTTTTGAATTTTTTGTCCATGTATTTTTTTTTTACCGGATTGTTCCCTCCGTCCAATTATTCTAATTTTCTATCGTTAAGTTTAACCACATGTATATTATATGATGCATTTTTAAGAGTATTTTTTGTCCGTACAATCTTTTATGGATACATAAAAGAGGAAAGAGAACAGGTGGTGAGAGTGGCAGGTATTATCGTGATAGAGACATGGAGGCACTAGTGACAGGTGAGTTCAGTGGCGGATGCAAATAATTTTTTAATCGGGTGCACAAATTTAATAAAGTTTATTAATCATCTGAGTGCACAAACCAATCCGAATTAAAATGGTGCAATTTAGTTTCCATTTGTTTTTGAGGGAAATCATGGTCACGGGGTTGACAAGGCCCCTTCAACAAATAAGCTCTCCTAATTCATCAATTTGTTTGAGGTTGTATTCAAATATCTTTTTCCTTTCTGCCGGATTTAAAGGAAGACTATTCAAATCAATTAATTCTTTCGTAGTTGATATAATGGAAATCGATTGAGACCGTTTGAATACCAACAGATGGCACTACCAATTCCAAATTCTTCTGATAGTTTCCGTTTAAAAAATTTCTTCATAATCACTAAAACCAAATTCATTCAAATCAACCACAAATTGGAAATATACACAAATAAAAAAAATTCTCATAAATAAACTACTTCAACTTCAAAGTTCAACCCCTAATTTCGGATTAAATAAATAGACTTTTCCTACCAAGATATTGAACACACAAAAATGCCCTAATTTCATATTATTTCAATTCACAAATCACAATCACAATTACAAACTGATAATACACAATCACAAAATTTAAATAATAGATTGAGATTCACAGTTATAAACTTATAATTTAGAAAGTTTTGATTTTTGAAAAACACCTCTTGTAGACAATGTGTAGGCTAGAGCACTAATAAGAGGAGAGTTGGTGTCTTGGAGACTGGAGAGTGGAGACTTTAGTTCAGTCGTCGGTCGAAATCGAGGAGGCCGAGGTTGCCGAGTGGCGGGCGGAGCTGGAGGAGTGGAGGGAGGTCATAGCAGAAGAGGGACGACGGACTAGGGAGTAGAGCCGGAGACTGAAAGACAAAGTGAGAGGGAGACGAGAGGGAGAGGCCAAGAGCGAGAGGGAGCCAGGGAGGGCGACATGATTTTCTGATTTGGGAAGGGACTTAGGGATTCAATTTTCAAACAATGGCAATGGTAAGAAAAAAAAAACTTTTACAGGCAGGGGCAAATTGTATAAATTTTATCTAGGTGGGGGCAAATTGTATAATATTACAAGTTATTTATTAAAAAAAAAAAAAAAAAAAAACCTTTTACCCCAAATCGCCTAGACCCATAGGCATGCATCCGCCATTGGGTGAGTTTCTGGAGGTGCATAATATTACATAACACATTAAAATTTAAATTTTCAACACAGAGAGTCAACGAAAATTCTAAAATTGATATGACAATTTTACACCTGGTCAACATGTGGGGAAACTTCGCCGGTGGAATTGGACTAACGTATCTCAACTTAAAGACCAATTGCGAGTAAACGAGTCCAAAATAGACGAACCTCTATTAGAAAAGGACCATTTGGACAGTTCGCCCAAATACGCTTATTTTTTAGTTGAACCGCATAATAATGCGTAAAAAAAAACTTTAACCGTATTGTACATCATGTATAACACAAAATTTTATAATTAATTTTGATATAATTTTATTACTTTGATTATTCTATTTATATTACTTATGTTTTGCAAATTAATCAGATAATTAAGACGTTTAACATGAAAATACTCCCTCTGTTTTCAAATTATCATCTTCCTTTCTTTTTTCGTCTGTTTTAAAATAATTATCATCTTTCAAAACTTTCTCTTTTAGGAAAACATTTTTATCACTTTACCCCTACTTTTTCTATCTATTTTAAGTATGATCACATATTTAACGGTATTAAAGGAAACCACACATTTTACCAATATTTATAATACAGTCAATTACTTTTTCTTAAACGATTTGCCAAGTGAAAAAAGACAATAATATGAAAACAGAGGGAGTATTAATTATGAAGTCTAAGAAACTTTATTTGTTATTGTTCATACTTATTGAAAACCAGTGTTCTAAAAATAAGCCTAGGTGCCACCCAGACGTCTAGAAATTTGACAAATCGGTGAAAAAATTGGCTAGGTGCCGCCTGGGCACTTTAGGCGGCCAATTGCAGATTTTTCATATTTTTTAAATTTCTTTACAATTTTGGCCCTAAATAATGTCATTTGGGGTTTTAAAAATAATAAATATGAATTTCAAATTATTAAATTATTTTTGTAAATTGTCAACGGGCCAATGTATAATTGAACTGTTAACTATTTTTGCAATATTTTGAACCTTAGATGATATTAAATTTCTAGTTTTGCCTTTAAAATTTAACATCATAATGTAATCATTATTTTTAAATTATTATATGATATTTAATATTAGTATATTTAAAAAATATGTAGAAACTCACATACCTTAAATTTATTTAAAGCCATTAAGTTAAAACCAGCTAATATAAATACTTTCCAAAATCCTTAATTTGGTTTTAAACTTAGACTTTGTAACAAGTCTAAATCTATAAATATTCAGCAGATAAGATATTCTCTGTTATTTATACAACAGATACCATTTTGACTTTGTTTGACAGCTTACATTCAAGTTTCATTCTATATGTCTAAATCATAAGTTATATAATTTTCTACATGTTGAAAACATTGTAGTTATTTGAAAAAGATCTAACCTTCATGCGCTTAGTATAAAACAATATTTTGGTAAACTTTTTTCAAACAAAAGAACTATTAACATGTCATATCAATAAAAGACTTTCGTGCATGACATAAATGTTTTTTGTGTACGCATACCTAGCTAATCACACTCTTTAATATTTCATGCTAGGAAATCCTCTTTATCTCTTACAGTCTTCCATAATTTCTAGGCATTCAATGAAACGTCATTTCATCAAGAAATTCAAGATTCAACATCGCTCTCTTAAACGGCTTCAATTTTGGATATCTCTATAAAACGTTTGAAACAATGATTGAAGAAGACACACTTGCAATATCATATGCTCAAGTTTTCATTAATCAAAATCTCTCTATAGCACTCAAAAGAGACAAACTAGTCGAAGCTCTCATTCAAACCAAGAACTTCAATTTTTTCATTGAAGAGCGTTTTCTCCAAAACATTATTAAACAGTTTCCTTCATATTTATTCTTTTCTAATTTCTGTTTTCAGCAATCTCTGATTCTCTATTCCTATATTCTTTCAGATCTTTAAAGGATCACAGATTGTTGCACGAGTTTGATTCTTGCTAGATAAAACTCCTCAAACACTGGTTTTTGTTGTACATCGATCCGTTAGTGATCACTTAGCATATACATAATCTTAGTGCATTTCAAAATCTAAGTTTGACCAACTTGGTAGTGGACGTAACAGTTTTAACACTGTGAACCACTCCAAATACTGTGTTCGGTCTACCTGCTGTTTTTACGGTTTATACACTTAAGCAGCCTTTATCTACTTAAGTGTTTAACAGTTACACTCTTGAGTTCTTTACATATTTGATCTTATATATTGTACTTTAATTTAGTCCTTATACTTAAATGATCAAAAACCAAAAAACAAAATCAAACTGTTTTAAATTCAATAGTTGCTATCTAGTGATTTTCAATTGAAAAAAATTATCTTTCCCGCTGCATCTCTTGAAGATTTTCAAAATAACCCTTAAAGTTTTTAAAAGGCTATTCACCCTCACCCCTCTAGCCTTATTTCGTTGCCAACTGGACTTACAATTGGTATCAGAGCCACAATTTTTGAAAAATCTATTTTTTCTAAGTCTAACAACTTGAAAGATCGATCATGACAACCTTAAAAGCTTTTCAATCAAACAATGTCACTCAAGTACCTATTTTTGATGAAAATCATTTTGATATATGGAAAGAAATTATTACAAGATATATGATGGAATGTATTAAAAATGGCCTCATGCTACGCATGAAAGTAAAAACTAATATGGGTAAATATTTTTCTGCAGATGATAATACTATAAATCCACTTACTGCTGATGAAGAAGAATATATACTTAAACCTCATTCTGAATGGACTAAGGAAGATAAAGTACAAGATGTGTTAGATGCCAAGGCAATACACATTTTTTCAAGTGTTGTTCCAGATGAGAACTACAGACAAATATATGATTGCAAAACAACCAAAGATATATGGGAAGCTCTTGTTGAATATGTTGAAGGAGATCAAAATACTAAGGACAACAAGTTGTATGACCGCATACAAGAGTTTGATGCATTTAAGAAAGATACAAAGGAATCACTCAAGAATGCCTATGACAGGTTTCTTGAAGTAAGTAATAGATGCTCCTCTCTTAGTAAAGTCTATAGCATGAAAGATTTAAATATGAGATTTCTTAGCAGTTTAGGAAGTTCATGGCATGTCAAGGTAACTGTCATAAAGGAAGCAAGAGACTTGAACAAAACTCACATACATAGTCTTGTTGCTAGTCTCAAAATTTATGAGAAGTAAATTGCTAAAGCTCAAGAAATTGAGAAAAGTTTTAAAGGCATTTCTTTACATGCTCAACATGAAAATCCAGAAGCCTACACATCTCAGTCAGACGATGACTTTGATGATGATAAGTTTGCTGCCTTTGCCAAACAGTTTAGAAAATTTAAATCTTTCAAAAGAAATTTTCAAAAACCTTCTTCTAGTTTTCAGAAATCTTCCTCAAACTTCCAAAGACCCTCTCCTTCAAACTATCAAAAGTCTTACTTCAAATCCAATGAAGAAAAGGATGAGAATGAAAAACTCTTATGCTTCAATTATAGAAAACCTGGACACTATGCATCAAACTGTCCAACTACCAGAAATGAGTATTACAAAAGAGTTTTCAGAAACTTTGAAAGGCAAAAAGATCTAACCTTCACGCGCTAAAACAATATTTTGGTAAACTTTTTCAAACAAAAAAAAACTATTCAAATGACTACAATTTTGGATATCTCTATAAAACTTTTGAAACAAGGATTGAAGAAGACACCCTTACAATATCACGTGCTCAAGCTTTCATAAATCAAAATCTCTCTACAGTACTCAAAAAAGACAAACTAGTCAAAGCTCTCATTCAAACCAAGAACTTCAAATCTTTCTTTGAAGAACTTCTTATCCAAAACATTACTAAACAGTTTCATTCATAATTATTTTTTTTCTAGTTTTTGTTTTGAGCAATCTCTGATTCCATGTTCCTTTATTCTTTCAAATCCTTAAAGGATCACAGATTGTTGCACGAGTTTGATTCTTGCTAGATCAAACCCCTCAAAAACTGGTTTTTGTTATACACCAATATGTTAATTATCACTTAGCATATACATAATCTTAGTGCATTTCAAAATCCAAGTTTGACCAACTTGGTAATGGACGTAGCAGTTTTAACATTGTGAACCACTCCAAATAATGTTTTCAGTCTACCTACCGTTTTTATTGTTTATACACTTAAGCAGCATCTATCTACTTAAGTGTTTAACAGTTACCGTCCCGAATTCTTTACATAGTTGATCATATATATTGTACTTCAATTCAGTCTCTATACTTAAGTGATGAAAAGAAAACCAAATCGAACTGTTTTATATTCAGCAACTGCTATCTACTGATTTTCAATTAGCTGTTGAAAAATTATCTTTTCCGCTGCATCTCTTGAAGGTTTTTAAAATAACCCTTAATGTTTTTAAAAGGCTATTCACCCCCCTCTAGCCTTATTTCGTTGTCAACTGGACTTACAAAATATAATGCTTAATAATTAGGCTATAATAAAAAATATATTAAATACCAGATATTATGTCTTATTTTTAGGCCCCGCCTATATCCCGCCTAGGCACTAGGCATTGGTCTGGCGCTTAGCACTCGTCTAACGATTTTTAGAACATTGCTTATGCACAAGTAAGAGTATATATGCCAAAGTTAATTAACATAATTATCCATTTATTTAACTACTAACTTATAGTTATTTTTCATGATAAGTATGTAATATGTTAAACCTTGCATGATTTACTTAAATTCATTAAGATTAGTTTACATAAATCTTGATATGATCCTGACAAGCCTTAAAACTGTTTCCAAAAGTTCAGTGGTTTATTTGATATGTTTGAAAGCTTTGAGACAATATTGGAAGTTGTTTAGAAACATGGAGGTGTTAAAGTGCAGTTTCAAGAAAGATGATAAATTTTGAGCAGCCTCTTCCAGTCTCCCGTAATAAAAGTGATCGGTTTCTTGGAAAAGAATGCAACCGCATCACAAGACTAGGCAGTAGCGAGTTTTGTTTTTGTTTTACAGTTACTGTTTGGGTATTTTTAGAGTTTTAGTTTCCTTTTTATTAGTTATGAGCTCGACCCAAATCTGGTCACGAGCCTGATACGTGAGCCTCTACGTGATAATCATATGTCACACATGGACCAAGAAAAGTGTTACCCGAACAGGATTGCCCAGGCTATAGATAACTATTCCATTCTGATCAAGAATCCTTATACATGTCTGCCCGAGCAGAGAGCAAGGCTGCCCGAGCATATAGATAATCAACCCCGAACACGACTAGTAGATAAAGCTCATCTCCGAGATTTTAGCCACGACCCCATCAGTTACGCAGTCAACCCGTATTTATGGCCATTAAGACCTAAGACCTCTCTACAATAACTACTCAGCCTGGATTTCAATCCCAAAAGGGCTATATATACCTCATAATGTGTCATTCAAAAGTTACGCTCACAGATACACACCGAAACTCTGTCATTTTGCTTTCTACAAGCTTAAAACTTACTTTCACGCTGAAGGGGTTTCGCGAGGCCTTGCCTTGTATTCCTTCTAAGGTGTCTTTCTTATGATAAGTTTCTACAAGATCATACCTTCACATAAGCTCGGATATCCTACAATTCGCGAAGAACGACCCAATACGAAATTGTGTAGCATCAATTAGGTTTTTTTCTCTCCTAAAGTTTAGGTTTAAAGTTTCCTTTTTAATTAGTTTTCTTTTGTTACAAGAATTAAGATTTATTTTGTAAGCTTTATATAAAGGCATCTTTAAACATTGTTTGGGATTGATTAATAAAATTGATTTTCTTGATAGAAAATTGTGTTTTAATTTGAGTATACTGAATTGGAAGCTCAGATTATAAATCTCGCAGATTCGTTGTTTATAACTGAATTTGACTTATCAGTTGGAAAATCATCACAATTGTGGCGTCATTCATAGTTCCAAAGTTCGTGTCATCTCGAGAACGTTGGGTCGTGAAGTCATTCATCCTAAAACATTTCTAGGAGATCTTAGGCTCTCATCAAACCTTGCTTTAGTTAATTAATTATTCTATCTAAACTCATCAGCTAGATGTAAACTTAATTTTGCAAACTATTTTTATCAGCTAGCTGATAAGCAAAGCTTGCGCAGCAAGCTTTATTTTGAAAAGCAAGACACACGCTTGCCAAAGTGGATGCAAGTGAACCCATTTGCAATTTTTTTTTTTATTTTCACCTTGTAAAACGACGTCGTTTTACAAGGTGACCCACCTATCGTTATCAACGTAACCCACCTTTCATTATCAACGTCAAAAAAGAAAGAGAGGGAGTTTGGACCTGTGTTGTTGTGCCCTGTACGTCATGTGGGGCCGACTAACCAGGGTCGGCCCAAGGGGGATGCTGGGTAAACAAAGGCTTTAGGCCTCAGCCAATAGAATGCCTCAATTTTTTTTTTACTATTACTATTACTATTACTACTAGGTTTCTTAAACTAAATGAATTGATAAACTTTTTAGCACATGAAATTAAAACAAAAATTATAAAAACAATTATCAACTCAAAGTATTTTTCAAAGTAGATCTGAACAATTTAAAATGTATCAAGATATTTTTGGTTTTTTATTTAGTATTGAGAAATTAAGGTCATTGAATAATGACAATTTAAAATAAAATTGTCTTAACCTTGAAAATTTATTAAAACATAATGACGACTCTGATATTGAGGGATTAAATCTATTTATGGAACTAAAATTTTTAAGATAAATTATACAAGTGAAGAATGATACACCAAATGACATAATTATATATTAAGGGTTGATTCTTTTCCAAATGCGGAGATCGCTTATAGAATATTGCTAGCAATTTCAGTAACTATTGCTTCGTCAAAAATAAGTTTTTCTAAGCTAAAATTAATAAAATCTTATCTAAGATCGACAATGTCTCAACAAAGATTACGTAAACTAGCTTTATTATCTATTGAAAAAGAATTATTAAGTGAAATCGATTACAATAATTGAATAAATGATTTTGCATCTCAAAAAGCACGAAAGATAAACTTTAAATAAAAATATAATAATTTTAATAATAAATTATTATTTACTTTAAAAATGTCTCATTCTATAGTTCGTTTTAGGCCTCCATAACGGGTGGGCCGGCCTTGCGACTAACGTGTCGTTGTCGTTGCCATCGTACGCCCGTGTTGTGCTACTATCTTCCGACATCTACCTTCGCCCTTCGGACACTGTCGGACTGAGGACTAAGGGGGGAGTCACCGAGCTGGCCCAATCGGGGGTGGAAAAACTGGGAATTGGAGATTTCAGATTAGGGAAAAGGAGGAGAGCTGGAGTAGAGACCGGAGAGAGTTAGAGAGGTTTGCGTCTTTTGAAATTTTGACTCACAAGTCACAATTACAATTTTCAAATCACAAAACACAAAAGTACAAAACACTTTGTGCTGCTGACTTCAATTCACGGTCCACTTTATCAAATAACAAGGTATGTCTTTAATCTATTTAATTTTTAATTTTTATTTATTTTTTATTTTAATAGTATTCATAAAATATTGTTGGTTTGAAACTTTGAATTATTAAATATTCGAATATTTGATATCTAAAATTAGAGCCTTTTTATTTGGTTGGGTGAAAACTTGTAATTAGGGTTTGATGTTATATTCAAAATCAGAGCTTTTTTATTTGCATATTTACTTGGGTATAAATTATGAATTTGTTGTTTGAGGATTTGTTTGGTTTAATGGTTTTTAAGCTATTGACCTATTGATGCATGTTACTTGTTTAGTTGTTTAAATTGTAATTTTCAAATTGTGAATTTTGGTTTTTGTCTCTTCAACAGGGTTCGAAGTTTTTTTGACTATTGAGGGAATATGAAAATATTTTTTAAATAAAAATTGACAGAATTTGGAATTGGTGATAGAAATTGGAATTTCTATAATTTTTATGTAATAGTTATAATTATGAATCCACTTTAAAATTTTCCTGAATTCACCACTGTTGAAAAGTGTCAGCTTGTCTATTGCCTTATTAAAACAAACATGCATTTTGTTTTTCTTTTTATTGACACTTTATTTTTTGAGTTTTAGTTTCTCTCGTCTTTCAAGTCAACTATTGCATTTAATGCTCTTCATGCAATAGAGACTCTATCGGGTTTTGTCAAGCTCTAAAATTGGTGGTTGAACTCGAATTCAAATTTACTTCAACAACATGACGATCAAGTCCATCTATTTATAACCATTGAAACAGGCCGAATAACTTACTGAAACACTTAATATCCGTCAAACATTTACTCTCGACTTGAAGTGCCTCAGCCTACACAGCATTTACTAGATAACATTAAACATTTATTCTTTATGCTGGTATTTGTTTTTAAATCATTGTGTAGTAAATCCCTCCCAACTACTTAGTTTTATAGGGATCTTTGATTGTACCCCACGAGTTTGATTGTCTCTCAATTATTTTTTATCAAACATCTGTTTTTTGTTTGTTGTACAATGATCCATTAGTGATTACATATGATATTTAATTTATTTAGTGTACTTAAGAAAAACTAAGTTTGACCAACTTGGTAAGGGATGTAGCAGTTTATCTATGAACCATTCCACATACTTGTCTCCTTTATTTTATTAGCCTTGTATTTTATATATTTGACTGATTGTTCAAACACTTAAGAAGTTTCTATCTATTTAAGTGTTAGCTATTTACATCAATTACTTATTTGACTATTGATTGTCATATAAATTGTTCTTAAATTTTTGCCTTTAATAAAAGTGATTAAACTATTTTACATATTTACAGTCATCTTGCTTTGAAAAGAAATTTTCATCGACTAATATTCATCATTCGGTCAACAAAGTTTTTTTCAATCTACATATGCAAACACTTGCATTATTTTGTGCCATTTTTAAAAAGTTCAAAACAACCCCTCAAATTTTAAAAAATTATTCGCACCCCTCTAACATTATCAATTGCCAACTGAACCTACATAATAACATAAAAATACTCCCTCCGTCCCTAAATAATCGTCTGGGTTGACCGGGCGCACAGTTTAAGAAAAAGTAATTGACTTGATTATTTATATTGGTTTAATGTGTAGTTTCATTTAATGTCCATGTATATGTGGCCCATAATTAAAGTAGAGTGAAAAAGTAAGGATAAAGTGGTAAAAGTGATATTCTAAAAAGATAAGTTTCAAAGTGGACAATTATTTTGGAACGGACGAAAAAAAAAGAAGGACGATAATTTAGGGACGGATGGAGTAATAGATTTTAGAGTGTATAACAGTGAAAAAATTAACATTGCTAAATTAAAGATAAAGTAAATATAAAAATTTCTATTTAAAATAAATTGGATTTTTGTCTCATACATTTTGTGTTATATCTATACTATTGTATAAAAAAATATTTCTTATTAAAATATTTTTATGCGAAATTTTCCTCATACCAACAATGTGATAGTATACAAAAAAAAAAAAAGGTCTCGAGACAAGACGTTAGCTCCCCTTTTGAGAATCAATAATATATTGATATATTCTAAAAAAATGTGATAGAGTCCCAAAAAAAATTACTCTCCTTCCGTTCCAGGTAAAGAGTACTCGTTTAAAAATCAATTTTTTTAAATAACACTTTTAGTAACTTATTAATAATAAAATAGTATTTTTATGCCTTAATTTTTAAAAGTGAACTCTTTAAATGAAATATCTAAAAATAAAATAATGAACTTTTTACCTGAAACGAAGGAAATATATACATTTGTTTTACCTCTCTTACGTAAATAATTATAAAATGCATTCAAATATTGCATTAATATATGGGACGAAGATAACAAACAATACATAATACTGTATTATATATTTTTTGTATGATTATGATTTTCATTTATTGCTATAGAATCTTTTTTATGAAAACGGCCTATGAACAAGAAAAGTGTTAATCATAATTTTTATCTTTGATTGTTTTAAATTTTTGGTTGATTATGTGTCGTGTTTTAAACACCCCTCGGTTAAAAAGGTTGTACGTTAAATGAAAAATTAATTATTTTAGTATTTTTGTCGGAATAGATCCTTTACTTTTGAGTAATCTCTCATATTTTGGATTGACCGATTGAGGGCTAATTAAAGTGATTAGAGTGTTCCCCGGTTCAACCGTTGCGTTGATTGTAGGGACGAAGCTTATTTTACAATATAGTTTTAATTTACTTTTATTTCACTTTTCTTTCAAATTAAAAGGGAGATGTTTTTTTTTCATTATTTATACTTATTACTTATATAATAAAATAAGTGTGTGACCACAAAAAGTGAAGAAAACATAGCATGAAACTTTATTACTAAAACAAAAGGTAAAATTATATACTTGTCAGTATCATGATAAAATATATGTTTATTTTAATCTATGTATTTTTTTATATGAAATAAAGAAGAAGAATTTTAGTGTTTGTACTGTTGTGTGATTGCACCACACTAATAGCCAGACCCGTACAGAATCGGTGTAATCAAATTAATTACAGACTCAAGATTAAAAAACGGATAACACTAGTTATTACAAAAATAACTAAATAACCTCTCTATCGATTACAAACCGAGGAGGGGATAACATTTAATTACCGAGGGGTCTAAAACAGTAAATAAATCAGGTAGTCATAGTACCCGTATTTCTCAATCGTTATGGAACAAATAGAGGAAATACACTATGGGAGGAGATAAAATAACAGAGCTGCAGAAACCAAACAAGTTAGTATCACAGATAAAATGACAATAGAAAGTATAAATAAAAGCAACGATCGAGAGCACTACGTCGCCGTGTACTAAGACACGACTCGCCGCAATCGGTCGAAGATCTCGGCTAAGCTCCCGTCGGCTCAGACACTCTTTCACCGGCCATATCTGTCACGCCCCAAAATCAAACCCCCAAACTGGAGTCTAAAATCGGGCATGATGGGTTTGCTTATTAACACTAAACCACCTGTAACAGAAAAACCAATAATAACTGGAAGAGCAGCAGCAATCAGGCTGCGCTACTATATACAACAAACCAAAAGGTATTACTATCCAGAGTTATACAAACTCCAACCAAACTATATACAACAAGAAGACATCTAATCTTCCACCCAAAAGAAGGTATAAACAACATCTAAGAGTTCTATTCAAATGTAGGTCGACAAGACCCACAACTACCCAAAATAATAACCACCTGCTCTCGGGTACTCTTGAATAGCTCACGATTACTTCCTCGTCTGGCCGTGATTTAAGGAAAACAAATAAACAAACAATGAGATTTAACTCAACAAGGTTCCACTATACTTATGCATGCTATGAATTGATGCAACATATCAAACATGTCATGATGACAGTTCATATAGAGAGTTTATAACATGTTATTTATCATTTAATCAAGAAATTGCCACATAGATGTAAGAAATACACAATTAAGGATATAAAATTGAGATACATCTCCAATCATTCACTTCCAACCTTATAACTCATTGTTGCTGTAGATCTCAACATTCAATCACTTTCAAGAGTATTAGATTATTAACAACCCGGTACCAAGTCGACACGAGGCTAAGTCCCTACAACCTCAGCAGTCGTGCCACTAAAGAGTATTACCTCCGCTATGGCCATTAGCGAAGGGTTGAGTCACATAGAACTCCACACTTGACTCACACTGCCCTTTGCCCCATGTCAAGTCCGGGGTCGCCCTACACTTCCCTGAAAAATTATTGTCACATAACAAACACCACCAGGTGTTCCAAGTATTGAGCACAAAGATTATTTATTTACTGACTATTTAAAACTGTAACAAATATAACGAGCTATAAAGTAAACTCGTCAACCACTTAACATTGACAATTCACGTATTTTACATAAGCTTGTTAATCTCAACTCAGTCACAATCACAATTTATAAATATATTCAAAAGCATGGATATCTATCAAATAACCAATAATATAACCAATTAATCACAAATTAACCACAAGTAACGAATCAATTCCACGTATAACGAATATTAACCGCGATAAATAGACTATTAACCGTGCAACAATGAACATACATAAGCAAGTAGTTCCTTACCAAAAAGGTAGAAATTCGCCCGATTAAAATACGCTAAAATAGCTTTAAAGTAACCCACGAGCTAAACCATAAACTTTCCCAATGTTAGATTAAAGAAATAAAGTGTAATTAAAAATTATAGAAAAAACCCTCGATGAAGCTCTCGTTCTCGCGTCCTCTGTACTCTCGAACTCACACTCTGTATCTTTCGATCATACCGACCGAGTGAAGAAGGAAGTTAAAATAGGCAAGTGAAATACTCCCTCCGTCCCTACTTAATTGTCCTAATTGACCCGACGCACAGTTTAAGAAAAAAAAAATTGACTTGATTATTTTTATTGGTTTAATGTGTATTTTTCTTTAATGTCCATGTGTATGTGGCCCATAATTAAAGTAGAGTGAAAAAATAAGGGTAAAGTGGTAAAAGTGATAATCTAAAAAGGTAAGTTTCAAAGTGAACAATTATTTTGGGATGGACGAAAAAAGAAAGGAGGACGATAATTTAGGGACGGAGGGAGTATTATATAAGCCTTGGTCAACTATTGCGGCAGTCATACAACCGAATGAAGAAAATTATTTGCAGTCAAATTGTTGTTTACTAAACATTCCACCAAATGGCATGAGTAATATAATATACCAGGTTATTATCCATGCGATGCACGGTTCACTTATTCTTTTTTCTGAACCTTAATTTTATAGATAGAATTTGCAAGCTATTTGAACAAATCAACAACAGCAAGATGTCCACATAATTAATAAATAAATAAATAAGTGTGAGATCACACCGAATCATCAAACCAAAAATTTATGCGAATTTTGTAGATAGAATTTGTAAGCTATTTCGTAGTGGTTGTTTGCGGTGTTAGTGGAACACGTTTAATCAAATTAGATAAAATATATTTTAAATTGACCTAGTTTTGGTAAAATAATAAAAATTTAAAAACTTCTACCATGAGAATTGAGGAGTCATAATCAAATTAAGCTTGTCTAAATCAAATGTGATAAAATCTACCAAGTACAAATCGATTTTGTAAGCAAAAAAATGGTAAATAATAAAAAAAAATACCATGAGAATTGAGAAGTTTTAATTAATTGAAACACATCTAAATCAAATGTAATAAAATCTATCAGAAAATAAACCTTTACCATGAAATTTTGGGGTTCTAATAAAGTGAAACTCGTTAAAATCAAATGTGATAAAATTTATCTGGTATTAACCGATTTTGACAACAAAAAATGGTAAAAAAAAAAAAACTTTTACCATGTATAAAGGAGACAACGGTTTTAAAATCTATCTTACTTTAATTTTTGGTAGGAAAAAAAGGAATTTTTATAGATATATTTAGTACCATATGCATGGTTTTAAAAGTTTTTTTTGTTGCAAAAGTTGTTTATAGTAAAATGATTTTCTAAATTTGTAATAAATAATTAAATTTTTTTATTAGAATAATTTGGAAAAAATGAAAAATAAGGTAAATATTCAAAATTGATCATATAGTCATGTAATTGAAAGATTAAAATATATGAGAATCAATAAAATCGATCTGCAAAAAAAATTATCATAAAAATATGAAGTCCTAATCAAGTGAAACGTGTTTAAATCAAATGTTATAAAAAAAATCTGGTATTAATCGATTTTGACAGCAAAAATTGGTTAGATAAAAACTTTTACCAGACATAAAGGAGTCACCGGTTTTAAAATAAAATAAAATTATATATATATATACCGTATGTACAGTTTTAATAGTTTTTTTTTACAAATTTTTTTTATAATAAAATGATTTTCTAAACTTGTAATAAATAATTTAAAAAATTAATTAGAATAATTTGAAATAAAAATAAAAATAAGGTAATCAAAATTGATCGTATGAATAGGTAATTGAAATATTAAAATTTATGAACACGGGTAAAATCTATTTGCAAACAAATATTTTTTTCCATGAAAATTTAGTGTCCTAATCAAGTAAAACGCGTCTAAATCAAATGTTATAAAATCTATCTCGTACTAACCGATTTTGGCACCAAAAAATAAAAATAAATAAATATTTACCATATATAAATGAGTCACTGTTTTAAAATCTATTAGGTTTTAATTTTTGGCAGCAAAAAACAAAGAAAAAAAGTTATAACTTCATAAGAAGGTGACACGTGGAAGCACAAAATTCATTTCAAATTTTAAGCGTTCAACTGAAAATCGTTATGCGGCAGCAACGACTTCTTTTTTAATAATAGTCAACAAATTAGTAATTAATAATTAATAAATATATATTAGTATAACAAATAACATAGAATTATCCCGTGGATAATTTCTATAAATTAAACATTATGAAAATGAAAAGAGATGGAAATTGAAGAGTTTTAGTCAAATTAAACTTGTATAAATTACATATGATAAAATCTAGTTTAATTAAGCGATATTTGAATAAAAATAAAAACAAAATCTTAAATCTCTATCATAAATTTGCTGGTAAAACTATATCTTAAATATGTTTTATCTTATCAAATTAGTTTTAGGAATTTTATCTTATCTAATTAGATTTAATAATTCTATCTTATCTAATTAGATTTAGAATTTTTATCTTAAACTAATCATTTTTTTAAAAAAGAAAAAAACTTTTACTATTACGAATGTGACACGTGGCAACATAGAATCTAACACTTTTAACTTTTCACCGAAAGCCACCACGTGACAGCAGTGGCTTCTGTTTTAGTAATAGTTATAGATAATATAATATACTAACACTATATATCACACTAACTAAATAGTATTATTTTAAAATATAACTAAACATTTGACTAGTCAACATACCAATGAATGTAAAATTAATTCCCAAATGTTAATAATTTGGTTATTATAATTATAACATTTCGGCCAATATAACATTTTAATACTATAAAATAGTCAACATAAATTAATTTAATTTATAATAATATTAATATTTATATTATTTGATATAACATAATTAAGGAAAGTCAACAAAATATTACCCAGTCAATAATAACATGCACCAAATTAAATAATTAAACTTACTAAAACCTCGGGTGTAAATAAATAATTAACGACGTATGATTTAATCAAATTAAGTATAATATTAATATTTAGTTATCTAGAATATTATAAATAAAGAAAATTCAACATAATATTAGTTGGTCAAATATGTCAAAAGTGTTATTAAATTCATTTATTTTATAAAAAAAACTAAACTAGATAAAATATTTTTAACTCAAAACTATGGCCGACGCACGACCCCCACACACGGCTCGTTCTCTCGTAGCATAGGAAAGGCAAAGAAAGTATTAGGCATGATAGCCAATTATCCAAAACCTTTCAGCAGATAACTTCCTAAGCTGACCCATGTGACAAAGCAGGAGGTGGAGAGTCAAGGTTGATCATACTGCCAACTAACCCAATTTAGATAAATACTACTCCCTCGTCCCTAAATTATCATCCTCTTTTCTTTTTTCGTCCGTCTCAAAATAATTGTCTACTTTGAAACTTACCTTTTTAGAACATCACTTTTACCACTTTACTCTTACTTTTTCACTTTACTTTAATTATGGACCACATATACATGGACATTAAAGGAAACTACACATTAAAACAATATAAATAATCAAGTCAATTACTTTTTCTTAAACTGTGCGCCGGATCAACCCAAACGATTATTTAGGGATGGAAGGAGTACAAATTACACCAAATTGTAAGAACTCATGGGCCCCACGCCAAATTGATAACTAAGCCTTCTCTTGTATAATCCGTTCAAGGCAATTTTCATATAGTATATATATTAAATAATACTTTAAAGTAAGGCTAGCATAATTTAACTTGGTCAATTTAAATAAATTTTAATATACTTGTTATCTACAATAACTTAAAAAAATCAATCAAATATTATTTAGTCAAATATATCAAGAGTATTATTAAATTGGTTTAATTGAAAAAATATAAATTGATAAAATATCGGGGTTTTACAATATCCACCAACGAGTCCAAACAGAAACTAGCACACCGCGAACCAAGGTTAAAGCCACAGACTAGACTCGACCCGAGCTCCAGCAACCGAGAACGAAGGCAACAAGAGAGGAAGAACAGAACAGACAGAACGGACCGCTCACAAAGTCCAGTAACCCGAGACTTAACCCACGCTCACTACTCTTGGTACACACTCAACTCACCAAGCTCACTAAGGGCTCCTATCTATATCACTCCACACACCAGGTTCACTAAGAAACTGAGAGAAGAAAGGAAAGATCTATCGATAGCTATCAATGAGGTACCAGACCAGGGGAAAGATGAAAGGGAAAGGGGGGTATACGGCTGCTATTAAGAACAACTCACTGTTTCTCTCTCTCTCTCTGTACACACTACTGCCCTGCACTCACTGCTCACACACTCACGCTCTGCTATCTCAGCCTACGACCTCATTCTCTGAATCCCCTTACAAAATGACGGAGGGAAGGCAGATTATATATAAAGGGCGGCTAAATCTAAGGCAACAAAACGGGCACAAGGAATGGGTCAAGCAAATAGTGGGCTTATGGAGACTTATAAAAGGCTGCCACAACTTCTGTTTTGGGCCTCCAATTTCCAACATGTACAAGTTAATTTAAACTCAAATAAATACAGTGAATAAGCAATAGACTTTGTTTAAAAAATATTTGTAAATCACAAACCCATTATCGCTTAGCTACTTGGCTACTTACCAATACGGCAATACGTGGTTTGTTTATGGTTTATTCGAGTATTTTTGTTTTACTTGAGTAATCCGTAACCTTTGAATTATTTTAATAAATATACTTGAGTCTAATTATTTGACAATTCCATCATGGAGTATAAAATATACTCCCTCGGTTCAGGGACAGAGTCTTTCCGTTTGAAAGTTAATTTTTTTAAGAAAATAACACTTTTAATAGCTTATTAGTAATAAATGATACTTTTAGGTTTTAATCTTTTAAAGTAGATTTTTTAAATAAAACATATCAAAATGGAATAGTGAGCTCTTTGCCCAGAGACCGAAACAGAAGCAACACTAATATTTTCATACTTTGGAAACTATTTTCGTGAAATCAGTTTCGCCTAAGAAATACAAAAAAATGGAAAGAGAAGAAAAGGAGAAGTATTTCCTGTCAGTAATGAGTATGCTGATTAATCAATCTATTTGCTACTCTTAGTGCAACTAATGAGGATTATGGAAAAATGTGAAGATTAAGTTGAAACTGAGAAGGTAACTGGTAACTGTGGTAACTGGTAACTGGTAAGTGACCATTGATGTCAAAAGTATGAAGTTTAATTTTATACTCCATGATGGAATTGTCAAATGCTTTTGACATCTGTGCTATTTGAAATGAGAGGAAATACGTTAACACTCTACATGGGGCCTGAGCTCAATCTCTAAGATAACTGGTAACTAGCAATTGGTAACGGTAACTGGTAAGTGACCATTGATCAAGCTCCCTGGACTGAGACTTGAGAATAAGATCCAAATGAGTCATGCCATACCAAAATCAGCGGCCCATTAAGTAAGCCTGTTTTAGAAAGCAGTGACAGCTTCTCTATTTTGATTCCGTGAAATTCGTGCGCAACTACGCTTTCTCAAAAATTTAACCTTTATAGTCCACTTTTTTTTTTTCAACCGATAAAAGTCTATTTCAAAATATTATTTCGAAATTGTCCAGATTGTTTTCTTCCATAGTTACGACCAAGAATTCTTCAAATTGTTGTCGCAACGAAACAGAGACCGGGTCGAGTTGGTAGAGCCCCATCATGAGGGTTGGTTTGCCCCCGAAAGATAAACGATTTTTCTGATTCATTAAATACGATACTAGAATAAACCTGGGTTGGGTTAAATGATTTTTTAGAAGAGACAAAGACGGGGGAGAAAGAAGAAGACTACAACGGAGGAAGATGAAGAAGAAAGCAAAAGAGATGTAGTCAAAACCAATCTGCATCACAATGCATCGATTTGGATTTCCGTGCATCAATTTGGAGTCCCTATGCATCATTATGAAATGAGAGATTTTGATGCATGGTTGTGTGTATCGCGATTCATGATTTGTGTATCGCGATGAACATAAGTATTTATCAAAATCATGCATCGTAATTGAATTTCGTGTATCGCAATGTAATGAGTAACTGATCTGTAGCGCGTCTTCGATTCATTAAGGGTATCGTAGTCATTTCACCCTCAAAAGTGTTTTTTTTCCGATTAAAAAAACATATGATAATGTAGCATTTTGAAAACTTCATAAAGTACGTGGAACGCCCGCAATTTCTCCATTTTGATTACCAAAAAACCCAGTTGGTTCAGCCCTTCCTTTTTCAACAAATTGATATTACCACTACTATAGATATAATCATTTTAAAAAATCTATCACTCTATTTTTAAATATTTCAATAAAAATAACTCTGTTTTGCTATAATATATTTGACTTATTCTAAGTTAGTTTTTTTTTCTTTTTGCTAAACTAACATAAAATAAATCGATCATTTTTATGGATTAGCAAAACACGTGATATTGTAATTGAGTTGTCAGGCCCAAACGACCCAGATAGCAGTCACGTGACATGAGTGTAAGCCCAATACCACGTGAGGAACACATGAACAAAGCACGTACTCAACATGTGAGCATTCCCCCCCCCCATCTTAGACAAGCAACAACGGGATGTCTGTGCTCGAGATTATACGCGAGTAGGATAAGCAGACAACCCCTCCTTTATTTGCAAGGGGCTAAGTACATAGCGAGCAAGATGTATCTCCTTAGTGAGCTCGCTGAATCTCCTCGGCGAGAATTGTAACAGTCGTCTGGACGTGGGTGGTTAGTGGCGTGAAAACCTCATCCATGTTCCAGACGTGGCCTAGTTAATGCGTTGGAGTTATGGTTAGGCTGTTAATGCCCTTTACTCGGCAATTAGAGTCGTGGGGTATATAAACCCCTCTCAAACTTGTTATCAAGGTACGTTCACAAATACCTAGCTTAAACTTTGTCAAATTGATAACACTAAAGTGGGTTGTACTAATTTTCACACTGGAGTGCTTTTGTAGAGAAAACTCATACCTTAATCCTTAGCGTTTTGGGTTGTCTTGACAGATTTGGAGCTTAGATTACATAAAGCCCAAATATCTTATTGTATTGAAAGAATAACAACCTTAGTATATCATTTTTGGACACATCAATAGTAAGCTTAAAACAAGTAAATAAAGTTGTCATTAAAATTGTACGTGAAGGGACCCGACCTGGGTCCTCATACGTGGAGCGGACACGTGGCTTCCAGCTGGGCTGAGTGGGGCCCATCTCTCCGTAGCTCGTCTGGGTAAAAGGCCGACCATGAGCGACGATGATTTATCTGGCCGAGTAAAACATCCTCGGATTGACCAAGAGCCATTCTGAGGATCAAACCCGACCACCCATCACGACGAAGATCAAAGTCATGCTCGGCAGACCAACCTTCCATGACAACGACAGACCTGACTTATAGCATGTACGTAGCCTCCAGGTGTCATCTCCACAAGAGGCTAGCAAGCCATGCAAGCCGTTGTAGCTTAGCGGCTCATCAACCGCCTACAATTGGTACATCAAACGCTATCTATCAACCACTCAGGAACTGCCAGCAAGCCGACCAATGGACAAGCCCCACCATCAGGGACCCCATTTCAATCATGATCTCAAATCCAAACTACTATAAAAGGAAGCCTTTCCCTTTGAGAAAAGGTATGATTTACTTTGCATTCTAAGACTTATAAGAGCTTTTGCACATATTAGAGATAAGAAAATGATTATTGCCAAACGCCCACCAGAAGCTTAAGGGAACGCCTAGCTCTGGCATACATAAAACTCCATGATTATTGACTCTCACACCGGAGGGCTGTAGCCGGGAAACCCCCGGCACCCTAACGGTAGTTTTATTTCAGGTCACTCAAGATTGAACAGCAAGCACAAAGCCCAGATATCCTATTAACCTTGGTACAAGAAGTACCCACACACACCAACGTGGACATCAGCCCAGGACACGTCAGCTCCGGTCCATTACATGGATCACCAGCTTAATCACGTCCTCCTTGTGGCGTGATCAAGTGGTTCTGTTGCCGGGAACGAGATTTATATTCTATAACTAATTCATTACTCTAGAGAAATGGACAAACAAACTCCCACGAAACAAAACCAGCCAGGAACGAATATACCACCTCCCTCACCTGCCAGTAAAGTGACTGACATGGACCTCGCCACCGCTACTTCAAAAGCGTTGGGAGGAAAGGGCAACCAAGAGGATGCTCACAACATAGGAGGTGTCATCGGCCAACCGAGCACCTTCTTTGATGTTGACGAAGATGAAGCCCAAATGGAACAATCTCAGGTAGAAAAGAACAAAGCTACCGAACAGGACGAACTTGTGGCAGAGGCGAAGTTCTGGGAACTCCAGAGACTTTACCTTACAGGAATTCAAGAGGCTGAACTCAAAATGTTCACACTTCAGAAAAAAATTGAAAGCATCAACCAATGCCATACCCCCGAAAGAGCCAACCAGAGTTCTTCAGAAGGCCACCTCCAAAGGCAAGGGAAAGGAAAAAGCGGTTCCTCGGCCCAGTGTAAGGTCCCGGTTAGGGGATAGGATGAGCTAGCAACCACCCAAGGCTAGTATCCAAAGCCGGCTAACTTTCCCGAATGAATCTAATCACCCTCGCCGAACTCGGGAGAGGAGCGAGGAAGGAGAATCCAGGCCAAGGGTCGAGGTAATGAAGAATAAAACGTGCGGGCATTGCACTCACTCCCAACAATCGGGAACGGGACACCTAAAAAGTGGTCGGAACGCGACCACCGAGGTGCAGAAGTCGACCAATAAGTCATCCTTGATCGTAGAACAAGAGGTGAAATTCCTCCGTGGCAGGCTAGAGGCCATGGAAAAGGGAAAACCTAAGCTATTACCCCCAGCCAAAAATGGCCCATTCCAGGAGAGGATGAGGAAGGCCCCACTACTTGATAAGAAAATCCCTACCTTTGAACCGTATCAGGGTCTCACTAATGCTGTTGATCATATGGCCAGCTTCGAGGTCAAAATGAACGTAGTGGATCCTGAGGACGAAGACGCGTGGGGAAAGATATTTGCAGGGACTCTCAAAGGGAAGGCACTGAAGTGGTACACCAGTCTCCCACTGGATTCAGTTGAAAGTTGGGACGAATTCAGACAAATGTTTGTCACCCAATTTTCCTCGGTCGGACTCCAGCTAAAGAAACAAACCGACTTATGCGGTATACATCAACGAATAAATGAGTCGAACCAGACGTACATGGATAGATTCATGGCCATGGTTGACCAGATACCGTACATCTCGGATGAGTCGATCAAGATGTGTTTCATCTTCGGCCTGCAACAGGGGCTGATGAGACAAGAGATGATGCTACGAGACCAAACCTCCGTCGGAGAAATGTATGCCCATGCTATTCGGGTGATCAACACTAAGGAGGCGAAGAAGGAGGGGAATGAGAAAAAAGATGGGAAAAAGAAAGAGCACGATGGAACGCATCGGGCTTAGGATAACTCGAATAAAGGAGGGCGAGGATCAGGTCACAAAGAGGACGATAACTGGGGAAGGAACATGTGGGACGAAGTTGACTGGACTCCACTCACAACCAGTCGCGAGCATATAATGAACGTCCTGCTCGACCAAGATAAAATAGACAGGCCATGGCCGCTGAAAGAAACTCAGTATCCTCGCAACCCCAATAAACGGTGCGCTTTCCATAAAGACTTCGGCCATACAACCGAGGAATGTATCAACCTGAAGAAGGCTATTCAAAAGTTGATCGACAAGGGTAAGCTCCAAAGATTCGAAAAGAGAAACAACGACCAGGGGGAAGGCAAAGAGAGCCGGAGAGAAATCAGAACCCCCGACTAACTAATGGGGGCCCCAGAAATGTGATCGACACCATTAGGGAGGCCACGCCTAGTGGGACTCAGTTGAAACATATGATTTACAATCTAAAACATATGGTTAACATGATGCCCCTACCCGATGAAGCAGGAGGAATTACCTTTTGGCCAAGAAAGGTAGCCACTAGCGAAACCGCTCGTCAACAACCTTTGACTATCCGAGTGAGAATCCACGATAGCGAGGTGAAGCGAGTACTAGTTGACACGGGGGCTGGAAGGGATATCTGGTATTATTCCTGCTTCAAGGGGATGGAGTTGGGAGACGCCCATCTGAGGCCGAGCAGCGTACAGTTGGAAGGGTTTACCGGTCACAAGGTAGCGGTGAAAGGAACCATTATCCTCATGGTGAGTTTGGGGGAAGAGAGCATGACTCCTCGAACGGAGGAGGTCGAATTTTTGGTACTTGATTTACCATCCCCATACAACGCCATACTGGGATCACCTTCTCAAACAAAGTTCCAGATGGTTGTGTCTATGGTTCACCAAAGAATAAAGTTCCCTACTGAAAAAGGGATAGGCATGGTCTTAAATGATCCAACGAGCACCCTGGAGTATATCTACAGGGAGAAGACACGGAAGGAGAAGGTGACGATCACCATGCCCGAAGGAGAAATGGTCGAAATTAGCAGAACGACCAAGAGGCTTTGAGAAACGGAAGAACTGATTTCATCACTCCCCGAGCATACACAAGCGTAGCAATTAAGGCGAGCTGGGAACGCCAGCTCGCTCGAAAAAGAGGGAGACAAAGACCATGTACACTTAAAGCGAGTTGGGAACGCCAGCTCGCTCGAAAAATGTGGAAAGCGAGCTGGGAACGCCAGCTCACCACAAAGAAGGGGAAGCGAGGACCATATGATCGACACCTCAACCATTACCGAGCATAATAAAAAGGACCAGGCTGCCACAAAAGTTATCACAATCGAAAGCCTGGACGTTGATCACCACCCAGCTATCGAGCCAAACGAGGACCTCGACGAAATCGTGATTAACCTCGACTTACCCTAGCAGAAAGTCAAGGTAGGAAGAGAGATACCAAAGAAGGAGCGAGCAGCGATCATCAAGCTGTTAAAAGAAAGCTTGGATGTGTTCGCCTGGAGGATCAAGGATATGGAGGGCATTAGCGAGAACGTCGCTATGCACCAGTTGAGCATTGACCCCGACTTCATTCCTATACAGCAAAAGGTGCGAATCTTTTCATGGGAAAAACAAAAGGCCATCAAAGAGGAAGTGACTAAGTTGCTGAAAGCCAAAATCATAAAAGAAGTCTTATACGCAACCTGGATTGCAAATGTGGTCATGGTGAAGAAAGTGTGCGTGGACTTCACTGACCTTAACAAATCAAAATGTGGTTGGCCGACCAGATACACACAGCATTCCGAGCTGCGGGAGAATTGTATTGTTATACAATGATGCCTTTTGACCTCAAGAACGCGGGGGCTACCTACCAGAGAATGGTGAACAAAGTGTTCGGCGACCAGCTGGGTAGAAATATAGAAGCTTACATTGACGACATGGTTATCAAAACCAAACACTCAGATCATGCCAATGACTTGCGGGAAGCTTTCTTAAATCTAAGAAAGAACAAAATGAAGGTCAACCCGGCCAAGTGTGCATTCGGAGTAACAACAGGAAAATTCCTCGGCTACATGGTCAATGAGAAAGGAATCGAAGCCAATCCAGAGAAGATAAAGGCTTTGACAACTATGGATGTTCCATCCTCGATCAAGTACGTCTAACAACTCAATGGTCGGATCACCGCCCTCAGTCGTTTCATCGCCAAGTCAGCCGAGAAAAGCTTGCCTTTTTCAAAATATTGAAGGGAGGGAAGAAGTTTGAATGGAACAATGACTGTACCCGAGCTTTTGAGGAGCTCATAGAATACCTTGGTCGACCACCACTCCTTAGCATCCCAGTACCCGAAGAAAAGTTATATGTATATTTGGCAGCATCAGATTCAGCAGTTGCTGCAGTTTTAATAAGAGAAGAAGAGAAAATTTAAAAGCCAATTTACTATGTTTCTCATGCACTAACGGATGTTGAAGGGAGATACTTGGAGGTTGAAAAATTGGTCCTCGCCCTAGTCATTGTTGTCCGAAAATTAAAAGCTTATTTCCAGGCACATTCAATTATAGTATACACCAATTTTCCTTTGCGAAAAATCCTGCACAAACCGGATATGGCGGGCAAAATGTTGAAATGGTCGGTAGAGCTTTCAAGATATGACATCAACTATGAGCCCAAGAAAACGATCTGAGCACAGGTTCTGGTCGACTTCATCACTGAAACTTCATTTACGAAGCAGAAGGGCGATGAAGAACAAATCGGCAAAAAGGTCACCCCTGTAACCACAAAAGCGACTGTAACAGGCGAGCAGACGAGGACCAAACCCCCTCAATGTTGGGTCTTATTTACAGATGGATCTGTGGGAGCAGAAAGAAGCGAGGCCGGTCTTTCATTGATCATCCCGGAATCTGGAGAACTGAATATGGCTATAAGATTTCAATTCAAGATGTCGAACAATCAGGCCGAGTACGAAGCTTTGGTCTCCGGAATCGAGCTCGCATTAAGCTTGGGGGCCGAGGACATTGTGATTTACAGTGATTCCCAACTAATAGTTAAACAAGTACTGGGCGAATACGAAGCAAATCACCCGGTGTTGGCCAAATATCAACAATTGACGCAAAAATTGTTGACACAATTCAAATATTGGAAGCTCGAACAAATCCTTAGAGAGGGTAATTCCCGAGTAGATTACCTCTCCAAAATTGCATCCTCGGAAGCAGAAAAGGTACCTCCTGGTGTTGAACTCATGTTGCTCAAAAATCCAACTATCGACCAGGAGGAGATTATGGTAGTCACGGAGGCTTCAAGATGTTGGATCGATGACATAAAGGACTACATTGAGCAGGGCATCCTTTCGGAAGGAAAAAGCGAAGCACAAATAATAAGGAACCGAGCATGCAGATACTTGGTAATAGGAGGTATGTTGTACAAACGGTCCAATACAAAGCCTCTTCTTCGATGCATACGGCCAAAAATAGTGACAGATTTACTTACTGAAGTACATGAGGGCGAATGTGGGGGACACCCAGGTTCAAGAACTCTGTCAGATAAAATAAATTTTCACGTATATTACTGGCCTAGCATGAGAAGGGACGCAGCGGAGTATGTGAGGAAATGCGACAAGTGCCAGAGATATGCAAACATTCCACGACTACCCTCGGCCCTGCAAACTTCGGTGGTTGCAGCATGGCCTTTCGATATGCGGGGAATTGACCTCATTGGTCCATTCCCCAAAGCTAAGCATGGATGCGAGTATGTAATTGTTGCGGTGGATTACTTCACTAAATGGATAGAAAGCAAAGATAACCATCATAAAGCAATAAAGTTCAATAAAGTTGGTACGAGCAAATCTTCTGTCGTTTCGGACTTCCTCGGAAGATCGTTTCCGACCATGGCACTCAGTTTTCAAAAAAGTTCACAGCGAGCTGCGAAAGGTTGAATGTCAAACACCGAATGTCCTCGGTAGCTCACCCACAAGTCAATGGTCAGGCAGAGGCAGAAAACAAGAAGATTATGCATTCCTTGAAGAGAAATCTAGATGACAAAAAAGGAAGCTGGCTAGAACAGTTGCCAATCGTCTTATGGGGAATCAGAACTTCAATTCGAAGGTCTACTGGTGAAACCCCGTTCGCACTTACCTATGGGTCAGAAGCAATGTCACCAGTTGAATTAGCTCTTCCAACAGTCTGAGTCACCTTCTTCGATAAAGCACAAAACAACTTGTCCAGACAGCTCGACTTGGACAACCTCGAAGAAAAGTGTCTGGAAGCTCGCCTCAGAATGATCAACTACAAAAAGCTTACTAAGATCCATCACGATAAAAAAAGTAAAACCAAGAACTTTCTTAGTCGGTGATTTGGTCCTGAGAAAGATTGAGGCAACTGGTACGAAGATAGGAAGAAATAAGTTATCACCAAACTCGGAGGGTCCCTTCAGGATAGCCAGCATTGTGAAAGAAGGAACCTATAGATTGGCAGAGCTCGATGGCACACCTTTCAAAAACCCTTGGCATGCTGATCACCTCAAGGCGTATTATCATTAATGTAACCTATGTAAAAGCCATCATTTAATGAATTATAAACGTTTCTTCTCAAAAATAGTGTTCTTTTATGCTTACTCACATCCTCGAACGGAGGTGGGAGAAAGACCTCATCCTCGGTACACGAGGAAGACCATCAAAGAAATGAAATAAGCCAAGTGCTCATTCCCGTCCTCGTATGGAGGTGGGATAAAGACCTCATCCTCGGTACACGAGGAAGGCCATCAAAGAAAAGAAATGAACCAAGTGCTCATTCCCATCCTCGTACGGAGGTGGGATAAAGACCTCATCCTCGGTACACGAGGAAGGCCATCAAAGAAATAGAAATGAGCCAAGTGCTCATTCCCATTCTCGTACGGAGGTGGGGCATAGACCTAATCCTCGGCACGCGAGGAAGATCATAATAAAAGAAGTGCTCATTTTAAGTTTGTCCCCAGTACGCGAGGAAAACTACAAACAAAAATAAATACAAGTACCAAACATGAATCGACAGAATATTCATCAACAGATGATTGAATCAAGAAATAAAACGATCAAAATGTAACAGCCAAATTGTTAATTACATTTCAAAAATATCAAAAAGAAATTGTTTCAAAAAATGGACACGCCCGCCCAAATCAAGCTCGACGCATCGAGGAGAGAACTATTACTCTGGAAGATCAACCACTTCGGCATCACGGGCAGGGGAAGGTAGACCTCGTTTCTCGGCAGCTATCGACTCATTGTCAAATTCATCGCGGTTAGACTGCTCGCCCATGAATTGTCTCAGTTTTAGTTTCGCGTCAAACTTTACCTCTTCACCCTGTTCCACCGCGCCGATCAAAAAGATAGCGTCCTGAGACCAAGGAGTCGGGGGCACCCATTCTTCAAAGCCGAGCTTTTCATCCTTGGCATGAATCATTTTTAGCTCGCCCTCATCGAAAGGAACCATCTCGTGCCCCTCTCTCGCCGCCTCACCAGAAAAATGCTCGCCACCTCATTCCACGACAGTCCCAAGAGTCATGCCTAAGGCCGCAGCAACCCGGAGCATGTGACGAACGCCTCGCTCATAGTATGGAAGGACCTCCTTGGTATACTCCTCGGAGTCTTTGTACTGTGTGAACGTCAAGGCTCTCACCTCCTCGACCCGCCCTTCCAGGTCAACAATCCTCGCTGCAGACTCGGTTGCCTCCATCTCCGCCGAGGCCTTAGTTTGCTCGGTCAGAACGACCCTTTACTCGGCCTGACTAGCCTTTTGCTCGGCATCATTAGCACAAGTCTCAGCCAGTTCCTTTTCTTGGGTCAGAATGGCTATCTTGGCCGAGGAATCTACCAGTTCGGCTGCCTTCAGGGCTTGATCGGTCTCCAGAGACGCCAGGCAAGCTTTGAGAATTTCTATCTCATCCTGGTCAACTTGGGCTTGGGCTTGAGCTTTGAGTTTTCTCATTTCGGTTACAGCCCAATCAGATCGACTGCTCAGAGAATTTACAAAATAGCACATCTACGAGGAGAAAATGAGAACAAAAGTAAGATACAAAATAGGATGAAGAAGAGAAGAAAAAGAAGAATTGAATAAAGGCTTTCTTACCTCTCTCATACATAGCCCAATTCGCCCCATAGCCTCGTTGCTGGGCAGAGAGTCGGCAATACCAATCATATCCCTCATCTGGACCCGAACAACTATTCCCTGCCCGGCCAAAGCAGTAGGCCCATCTCGGCGGGTCACGTCGATGTTCTGCAGCTTCGGGACATCAGCAATATCCTTGGCGAGCTTGATCCCCGCCGCCTGAGTAGCGGGCACGGCAAAATCATCCCTATCGATGTCAAGGAACTGTGTTCTCGCTGGACGAGGGGGACACCACTTTCCCTTTCAATTTCTTAGCAGCAAGAGCACGGCCAGGTACTTCCTCGGTACTCTACTCGTCCTCCTCGGGTGAATCCTCGATCAACCGCCTTTTGTGCAGGGCAGCGGCTGGTGCACTCTCAACGGATGGAGGTTTAGAGGTAGGGGCGGGAACTTTCTTCTCTAGGGCCTTCACCGGGGCCTGGGCCGAGGGCTTCGACTTTCGGGTCACTAGGACCTTTGGTGGTGCCCGGCGAGGGGCCGTGGCGGGCATGGACGAGGACCCGGTCCCTGATCCTCGGTTGGCAGGGTGTAGGCTTTGGTTGGATCGGCGGCGGCATTCCTTAGCGCAGGACGTCGGGCAACCCCTTGTGCTCGCCTGGTAGTCCTGCCGGACATGTCGTCTATGTCCACAATCATATCTGAAACAACATAGAAGAATAAGTCAGAACGAGCAAAAGGTTAACAACCAAAAAAGAGAACGAATAAAAAAGTGCAAGACGATGAATACTTTCACAACCTTCAAGATTGAATATGTTATACTTGCATCGAAGACAGTCCATTTTAAATTTATTCCCCTCATGCATTGACCACCTGGGGTATTGAATATACTCTGGGACCTCACACCGAAGAGTCAGCCCTTCTATTCTCTTGGTCGACATGCCGAGCATCCTCAACAAAATTTCATCCTCGGTTATCGAGCTCCAGCAACATACCCGGGCAGGTCCAGTCCCTCGGGCTCCAAGGAAATTCTCAATAGCTGTTTGAGCAAACTCTTCATACTCATCCAAAGTCCCGGCTGGAGAAAGCGACTTGATCTCAACTGTAGAAAGCCGAGGTACAGGGAAATTCCACCCATATCGGCTCTCGACCAACAGAACCTTCTTGTCCCAGTGCCCCGTTTTGCCAGGAGGGTTGGCGAACATATTGATTCCCCAATTATGATGCTTGCACTAGAGCCGGTTCAGGGACTTGGTCACAGAAAAGTACGTTTTGAAAAGAGGCAAGGTAAGTTCAAACCCCAAGACCCGAACGCAAGCGGCAAAAGAAATTAGATACCTAACCAGGTTCAGGGAGAGGTCGAGAGGATGGGCACCAGCTTCCTCGAGAAGGTCGCAAATTAAAGGGTTGAGGGGCAGCCGAAGACCCGCCTCGAAAAACGAAATGTAGAACCCAACATTATCACACTGGCCCCTAAGCTCGTCCATACTGAGCGAATTATGGGGAGCAGACCCTCAGAATCTCTTACGACTATAATTATATTTGTCATCCCAGCCCTCCACATCACTGGGCCATACGTTATTTCTCCATTCCCTCGGCACTCTACGAGCAGGCGGGGCATCTTCGACCCCACCTGATCCTTCCTCGACGCGGGCAGCAGCTGAAGAAGTCTCCCCTCGTTTCTCGCTAGCCAAAGCCTTGTTCGTCTCCACTACTTCCTGGGCAACAATCTCCTTGTAGTATTGATTAAAAAGGTATCTCAGGGCCCTCGTCGTGTCCTTGAAAACCATCATAGCCGTGCCAGCCGGGATGTCCTCGGCTGCGTACTCTTCATCGGCAAGAGTAGGTAAGCCCTCCATATTATATCCCCCACCGACCAAAAGCGGCATCGCTTGACTCGGCAATACGAGCGACCAAGCCCCATCAGTCTGTGAATATACTCTCTTGTTCGTCAGAGATCGAGCGTATACTGGGTCCGGAGTTACGTGTTTTGTCCTCATAGTCGGCCTGGACGTGGTTGAGGAAGTAGGCGACGAAGAAGAAGAGGTCTCGCTAGGGGTAAAGGTGGGGACAGTGGGGACGGGTCTCATAAAGTCAAACCCTAAAACCTTGAAAATTAAACAACGAAGACAAACGAGCGAAGGGGACGAGTACCTATGAATAGAAATCGAGTAAGGGAGAACCGAGAAAGTTGTCAAGAATCATCGAGGAACTGAAAAAGGAAGAATTACCGGCGTTAGCACCGGTGTAACAGAAAAGATGACAATCACCGAAAAACACAACAAAACCCAGAAAACCACTTAAAACAGACCCAAAAACTGCAAAATTACCGCCAAACGAAAGGGTGGGAGAAAGCCAACCTGGAAACTAGGATTGTAGGACAAATAGACGGCTGGAAGTAACAAAAGTGAAAGGAATAGCAGAGTGGGTTTTTTCGTTTTCACTGAACGCACAAACTGAGAGGGAAAAATTCGGGAAGAAGGAAGAGTGAGCAAGAAGCCGGAAGCCACGACTTTTATACAAGACCCGAGGATACTGGGTCGACCCGATTAGAAACACGCGGATCCTACCTACCCACTCCCAGGCCGACACGTGGCGAGCAACATGCAGATATATGGGTGCCAACCGACGACGTTTTGAAATATGACGGCACCACAATAATGAACAATAAAGGGAAATGATTACTTAAGACTCCTCGTTTACCGTGCATTTAATGCAAATGACGTACCAATTTCCCAGAAAAATTCCACTAATAATTCCAAAACTCATCCTCGACCTCAAAAGATCGAGCTCGACTAAACGAGCAACAAACAGTTAACGACGAAGAGTGACCACGATCCAGAAGCCAAAAAATCGAGGAAACAAAAACGATGATCAAAGGTGCTCGGTAGCTGAAAACAAAATGTAACTATACTTTCCAAGCTAAGGATAAATCCTCGCACTTGGAAACTCGGGGGGCTATTGAAGGGACGCGACCTGGGTCCTCATACGTGGAGCGGACACTTGGCTTCCAGCTGGGCTGAGTGGGGCCCATCTCTCCGTAGCTCGTCTGGGCAAAGGGCCGACCATGAGCGACGATGATTCATCTGGCCGAGCAAAACATCCTCGGATTGACCAAGAGCCATTCCGAGGATCAAACCCGACCACCCATCACGACGAAGATCAAAGTCATGCTCGGCAGACCAACCTTCCATGACAACGAAAGGCCTGACTTATAGCCTGTACGTAGCCTCCAGATGTCACCTCCATAAGAGGCGAGCAAGTCATGCAAGCCGTTGTAGCTTAGCGGCCCATCAACCGCTTACAATTGGTACATCACGTACACGCTATCTATCAACCACTCAGGAACTGTCAGCAAGCCGACCAGTGGACAAGTCCCACCATCAGGGACCCAATTTCAATCATGATCTCAAATTCAAACTACTATAAAAGGAAGCCTTTCCCTTTGAGAAAATGTATGATTTACTTTGCATTCTAAGACTTATAAGAGCTTTTGCACACATTAGAGATAAGAAAAGGATTATTGCCAAACGCCCACCGGAAGCTTAAGGGAACGCCTAGCTCCGGCATACATAAAACTCCCTGATTATTGACTCTCACACCGGAGGGCTGTAGCTGGGAAACCCCCGGCACCCTAACGGTAGTTTTATTTCAGGTCACTCAAGATTGAACAGCAAGCACAAAGCCCAGATATCCTATTAACCTTGGTACAAGAAGTACCCACACACACCGACGTGGACATCAGCCTAGGACACGTTAGCTCCGGTCCATTATGTGGATCACCATCTTAGTCACGTCCTCTTTGTGGCGTGATCAGTACGATACCAAATAAACAGATCTGATAAGAGGTTGTTTTGGAGGGGGAAAATTATAGAGATTTGACTCTTAAATTTTAGAAATGTGACTCTTTCTTTGGAAACTGGAACAAACTGAAATGTATAATATGACTTGGGGCCTGTTTGGTACAACGGTTTGAAAACGCAGCGGTTTAAAAACGCAGCGTTTTTCTTACAAACGCGTTTGGATACATTTTCAAAACGCTATTTTCATAGATTTGAGTATTTGACAAAATAACAGGTTTACCCTTTCTTAAACAATGTTTTATTTCTAATTTTATAGATATACCTTCAATTTTATATATATATATATATATATATATAAACCCTCACTTAACTGGGCCCTCACCTCTCCAATCAATCTATCCTTTTGACTTTCTCTCAACTCTCACACCTAAACTGCTAAGCATTCCTTTCCTTCTCTCATTTCTCAGCAGCAGCAGCGTTTTAACACCGAGCGTTTTATTCCCGCAGCCTATATCCAGCGTTTAGAAACGATGAGTGTTTCTAAATCGCTCAGTTTTTAAACGCGATGTTGATACAATATTTTAGAAAAATATGATAGCGTTTTTGACGAAAACGCTCAAAAACGTGATACCAAACATAGCCTTACTTTTAAAAGAAAAAAAGAGTACAAGGGAATTGAGATAGCAAAGCCGTTAGAAAGAGAGAAAGTTACAAGCAAATCACATGCAAGATTGGGTTTTTGCTTATAACACCTCATTCTTTTGCCTTTCCATGTTGTCTTCCACTATTTCCATTAAAAGGTTAGTAAAAACTAAAAGTCACCCCGCCAAACACTTTCTTTCTTTTGTATTTATCCCCATCCCCATGGATACACTATATAACTTATGCTTGATGGTTTCTATATATACTACTTCATTCGTTTTAGACAAAGAGTCCCAGTTTGAAAATCAAACTTTTAAAGAAAATGATATTTTTAATAGTTTATTATTATAAATGACACTTTTATGTCTTATTTTTTGAAAATGAACTCTTTAACTTAATCATGTTAAAATGGAATAATGGACTGTTTGCTCGAAATGATAAGAATATCATTTCAAACCGACTTTCCTTTCAAGTAACATCTTAAGATGGGTATATTTGTTATTTCACTGGTCAATAGACATCTATATTATATATCTACTCATTGTATATGCATATATATATATATATATATATATAGTCATAGAGAGAAAGAGAGTACTGAGGTACCGTGTAGTTTGGTGTCTAGGTAGCTAAGACATGCAATGGCTACAACAACATCTTCATTGCCAGTGCCAGAAGAGCCTCAAGATCAAGTATCAAGCAATGGGTGGCATTCATCAGGATCTATAGGCCCATTCTTTGCAGTCATCTCTGTATTGGCAATTCTTGCTATTCTGTCTTGTATTGTGGGTAGAATTTATACTAAACGTGCTGCAGCAGCCGCGCCATCACCCCTGGAAAGCATTAAGCATAGAGATTGTTTTGGGTGGCTGAAACGCAGATTCGGACGGTATACTGGTGGTGATGGTATTGGTGACTCCGGTAAGACTCAAGAAATTTGTGGTGTGTAGCAACTAGCAACTGTTAAAAATATTGATTTCTGGGTTTTTTTTTATATTTTTCGTGGGTTCTCATTGGAGAGACCGAGTCAAGTTCTTATTAGAGTTATTGTCGACACAATTGCTGAAGATTTGATATGGTTCTAGTGGTTTGGTAATCAAATCTTGGTAAAAAAATTCTACATTTACCTTCTTTTGAGATTTCAATAATGCTAGTAAGGAATCCTAACAATGGTGTTTGAATTTTGATAGCATTTTTTTGGGATAATATTCTTATTTATACAAAAATGATTGGTATGAACTGGCCATTGTTTCTAGTTTGTGTACACTTCTATATTCGCAAAAACTTAAAAAAGATTGTCGTATTTTCTGTAATATGGATTTGTTTCTCACCGACCCGACCCACTGTTGCAACCCATAAATTTTATATTTCCGATTCAGCGAAACTTTTTCCTTTTTCTTTCTAAAATAAATTCATAATAAAGAGATATAAAATTTATTGTGTAAGAAAAAGAGAGAGTTTTAGTTAAAATTTAATTTATTGTGTGATGACCATCAAACTTTTTCCCATTTAATATTTTTAAAGGAAAAAAAGAAGAAGCAAGGCCATCCCATGTAACAGCCTTTTAGCCTTTTTTCCGAATCAATAAAGGAGTAACGTTAGAGATCCAGAGAGTATTGATATGGTTATTGGTTACTAAAACTTACTGGTAAATGGTACGGAACAAAGAATCACATAACTAAGGCAATCCACAAGGGTATCTTAAATCCTTGATTTGGGGATTTGATCACTGTAGCAATTCCAATCAATCCCCAAACCTAATCCCAAATTTGAGGTTACTACACTACTACCTCAAATTTGAGAAGAATCACATAACTAAGGCAATCTACAACGGTATCTTAAATCCTTGATTTGGGGGTTTGATCACTGTAGCAATTCCAACCGATCCCCAAACCTAATCCCAAATTTGGGGTTGCTACAGTACTACCTCAAATTTGGGGTTCCACCGTAGCATTACCCCAAATTTGGGGTTGGTGGGTCTCATGCCATTAAATTAATTTTTAATAATTATATAATTGTTAAAATTATTTATAATATAATATTTTTTATTTAAATATATTAAAAATTAATAAATACCTAATATTAGATAATATAAATTAGATAAAAATTGAATAATTTTATAACATTTTTTTTATTATTAAGTATTTTAAATTATTGAACATTATTAATTCAATAATTTTATAACATTTTTTTCTATTATTTGTAGATTTCGTTTACAAATAAATAAATAAATAAATTATTATACTAATTATAGAACACCAATTTCACATTTAAAAAGTACTTGTATGTTTATTAAATTATATTTCTTCAATTTAGTTATTTACTAATTTTTAAATATTATTAATAACGTAAATATAACTATTAAATATACTAAAATTATTAATTGTGTAATCTTAATAATTATTATTTAAAAGGTTAATAGCAAATTAATATACATGTTGATAAATAAAGTAAAAGAAATAAAAATAGAATATGCTAAGGAATATTCTATTTGGGGTGAGATTTGAGGTTGTAGGTTGGAGTTGAAATAGTGTTTGGTACTGAAATAGACCAAATTTGGGATAAAATCTGATCAAATTTGAGGTTCTTTGTTGGAGATGGCCTAACCGGTAAGATTTAGAAAGAACAATTGTTATATTTTGGGCTAAATTTGAAATTTCATACTTTCTCCCTTCCGAAACTATAGTCTGTGACTTTCATTCAGATCGAGTGTTTCTAAAATAAAATTTTGATATATATATATATATATTATCTTTTCTTTATTTTCTTCAAAATAATAAAGCATAGTAATTAAAAGGTACGACAAATCACATGTTTTATAATTTTGAAAAAAAAATATTTATATAAAGAACTTCACTCGTTCTGACTCAAAAAGTTAAATCAGTAGTAATATTTAGGAAATGAGGGAGTATCTAAGAGTATCCTCAATGTTATATATTTTTACACAACTTCTTAATTGGGTCTCACTGCCACCTACACATTTTTATTTTCTTACACACTTAAGAATATATCTTTCCATTGTATAATTATCTTACACATATTCTTACACAAAAAATATTAAATTTAACATCATCCCACATAATAAATACAAAACCCTCCCCCTACCCCCCACACACACTCCTCCAAACAGCCCCTCCCCCCTCTCCCAACACTTCAGCCCCCCCCCCTTCCCCACACACTTCCCTAAGTCAACTTCCTATTTAGGAAACAAACACACCTTCTCTTTCCTAGTTGGAGATTTATCTCTCCTAGTTAGAGATTTCTCTCTCCTACTTAGCCACTAAGAGCAAGAACAACATAGCTCTTCATTTGGGGAGCTTAAGCTCCATTTTTTTCTATTTTATTACAAAAATGTCATTAAGCTCCCCACTTAAGCTTCCTAATAAAAATACTCTTCCAACAATGCACAAATTCCAACATTTTTACATACTCCATCATCTTTATCTCCAATAATTTAATATTTTTACAGAAAAATGTCTAGAAATTTGAAAAATTCATAGAAATTTTTTCTGATATCCAAATGAAACAAATCAAGTCTCTATTTGTAGGTAAAAATGTTTACTTTAATACAGGAAAAAAATATTAAAAAATATATTTTTTATAGCTGAAAATTGATGAAAAAAAGAAATGGAGAAAAAAAAAAGTGATGATGTGACATGTGGGAAGTAGGTAAAGTCAGGAAGGGTGAAGCCGTGTGCAGATGTTGTCGGTGAAAACTCGGTCATTTTGGCCCTTTTTCGGTGAAACGATGTTGTTTTTTGTTGAATATTTTTGTTAAGCAATGGGAGCTTGTTTTGCTCCTAAACTTACTTTTTGCTTATTAAGCAATTTTTAAGAATCTTTGTTGTTTTAAAAAATCTCAAAAAATCTCTTAAGCACCGGCTTAAGCACTATTGTTGTTTATGGTCTAATGCACACTTCTCCAAGCTTTAAGAAGTCAAAAATCTAACATTGGGGATGCTCTAACAATTCCATTCTTGCTGATTCATAGTTAAAAAAGTAAGAGTAAGCCTTATGTGAGACTGTCTTACAGATCTTAATTCTTAAAACTGAGTTATACTCTCACACAGCTCACTCCATCAACACACGATGTATCGGGTTGGAAAGATCTATTTAATATAAAATGTCCGTAACAAAAAATACGTTTACTAATAGTGTTATGAATGTTAATACAACATGTATTAAAAAAGACAAAGTTGAAAAGTCAATTATACATTTTTTCAAAAACTAAAGAGCTAATCACTATTTTTGGTATTGTTTTAATATTTGGGTATTCATTTTATTTAAAATTCTAACACTTTTCAATTAAATAATTAGGGTCAATTACCTTAAGTTGTTCCATAATCAATTAATAGGATAGCCACACACTCTTCTTGGCAACGGATTAACCTTTATTTGAAAAGATGGTATTTTAGGTAATTGAAAATTGTTAAGTTTTTAAATAAAAGGAATTATCCAAATATTTAAACAATATCAATAATAGTTACTCCTTTCGTTTCAGGCAAAGAGTTCAAGTTTGAAAGTCAAACTTTTTAAGAAAATGATACTTTTAGTAATCTATTAGTAATAAAATGATATTTTTATGCCTTAATTTTTTAAAGTGGACTCTTTGAATGAAATATTTCAAAATAGAATAGTGAACTCTTTGTGAAAAACGGAAACGGAGGGGTTATTAGTTATACATGTACCAATGTGAGGATTGTTATTGTTCACCAACACTTGGAGTTATGGAACAAATTCAAACTCCTTTGGATGCACATAACATTATTACATTACTACTCTCGCTTTATATACAAATCTTAATTCGTAAGTTGGTGTCTCACCAACTCACAACTCACAACTCAACCAATCATTATACAATAAATCAGGTAAAAAAGATCCGTCCGTCCTGACTAAGTTTTTGCAATTGCCAAGACCCCACAATTAAAATATTTAAAGGGTAATGCTAGAACCACTCTAATAGTACTCAATTTTGGGTACCAAATGATGTGGCATCTTATGTGTCATATTGTTAACATAATTTTTTAACTTATAGTAGAGCCCATAAAATGCCAAATAAGATGACACATTGGAAACCACATCATTTGGTGCACAAATTGAAGTGCTTATTGAGTGGCTCTAGCATTACTCATATTTAAAACATATGAGAAAGTTCCTAGAAAACTGTCCAGGGTACTCGATACAATCTTGATTTCTCCCCCTCCATACGGCACTCCCAAATTAGTATCCAAAAGCAATTTACCGACGCGCTTTTGCATCAAATAAGTACCCCCATCATCCCCCGTATTTGATCATGTGCATGAACAGTTGAACACCACCAAACCACAAATCTAATATTAGTAAGTAGTAACACCTCTCTCTTTCTCTCTCTCTCTACCACCACTAGAGCCACCATCAACCACCATTACTTTGTCTCCCACCACCACTTTTGTCACATCAATTTCAAAATATGAACATACCCAAAGCAAAAATAAATTGAAGAAGAACCAACACCATCGCAACAAATTTTGCATACATGTGATCGAGATCATCAAGAAAACATGTCTTTGCTTGAAGTTGATCAACTCAACCAGCTACGAGACATATTTTCGCGCTTTGACATGGATTCTGATGGCTCCCTCACCATTCTCGAGCTAGCTGCCCTCCTCCGCTCCCTTGGCGTCAAGCCCACTGGTGACCAAATCCATGTTTTGTTAGCCAACATGGATTCCAATGGCAACGGAGCCATAGAATTCGACGAATTGGTCAGTGCCATTTCGCCCGACTTCAACGAGGAGATCCTTGTTAACCAAGGACAACTCCTTGAGGTTTTTCGTTCGTTTGACCGCGATGGCAACGGCTACATTACGTTGGCAGAGCTAGCCGGATCAATGGCCAAAATGGGTCAGCCTTTAACGTACCGAGAGCTCACCGAGATGATCAAAGAGGCTGATACCGATGGGGATGGTGTCATTAGTTTTAACGAATTCGCCACCATCATGGCTAAATCTGCAGCTGATTTTTTTGGTTTCCCTGTTTCTCTTACGTAGCCAGAGGTAGAATTACTCATCACCTTTTATTAATTTTAATTGGTATATATATATATGTGTGTGTGTGTGTGTGTGTGTGTGTAATTAACTCATTAACCTTAGCTTGATTCTTTTTCTTTTTCTTTTTTTGGGTTAAACGTTTTATTTATTTATTTAATTCTTATTCAAACTTGATCATCGTTAATTATGGTTATGATCTGTAAAGTATTAGGGGAGTCCATGTAGAGGAGTACGTTATTGAGATGGGATAGAGATTCAATGTACATGATTATGATCGACTATCTTTTTCTTTTTAAATTGACTTGTTTATTCGTGGTTGTCGGTCAATCTCATCATTTCCAGCTTTATTAGGATTCTGTGTGTGTGTGTGTGTGTGTGTGTGTGTGTGTGTGTGTGTGTGTGTGTGTGTGTTCCTTCTTCTTTCATTCGCCTTCTTTTGTGGGTTAGAATTCAAACAATGCCATGGTGGTTCCAGAACTCTGAAAATTGAATATGATCACACAGAATTGATGAACTGCAATGACCCCAATTTATAGGCTGGGCTAGAGTGCTAGACCATACAATTTTATTACTAGGTTGCATGCATGCATGCATCTCGGGTCCTCTAGATTGTCTCTCAAACGACTAGAAATAGCTTCAAAACGATCGAGCTGAATAACCTACCGACTTAGGACTGAATGATCTCTCTCTGTGGCACCAGATGACACTACTCAAGATCATCATCTTCCCCGTTAGAACTTATCCTTTGTATCATCTGATAATACATAGGGAAGAACTCCATTTGAACAGCCAAGTTGCTTGACAAAGTAGGAAAGAAGAGTCGAAACCAGCACTAAGAGTGTCAAAAGCCAAAACGAGACCGATGGGGCACAGGCTTCGTCAAAAACCATGAAGGCAGTTGTTGATACATAATAGGATCCATAGCCCCAAAAACTAAGAGGAATATACACCAGGATATAATGCTGCGCCAAATGAAGAGATGATGTATCTATGTCAAGTGATTGATTGAAATAGCCATTTGGCAATTCACAATCCACACTGCGTACATGTGCATAGTATCGTGTCAAGGGTCGCTAATCCGACAACTTCCCTATCTTTATGGAAAGCTTGATGCTCCATTGCAGAGATGCAAAAGAAGAAGATACAGGCAGAGCTGAATACGCCGTTGAAAACCCAGGTAAGGATTCTCAACCAGCTGCATAGCACATTATATACCCCTTCTTGATATAGTAGAGGGAAGTGTTAACATATAGCACCAATTTTACTCAACGATTTGTTGTTGTTGTTATGATAGTGAAACATCGGTAGTATTATATTGCATTAACATTAGTACCTAGAGACAGAAGCGTTCAGAGACATCCTGGTCAAATACCCCCAGAGCAATCACGGGAAGTGATGAAAAGAAGACATTATACCATGACAAGTACCAATCGTAGTATGCAGGTTGACCCGAGATGTGTATGCCTCAAAGAAGAAAAGAGTGAAACCAAGCACTATGTTCTTGTAAAAGAAGTAGCACATCTGCCAAGTACCAAACAGAGAACAATCGCCATTACAAGGAAAACTTGGGTAAATTTGACAAGGTGGGAAAGAGAAATCGTTACCATGAAGGAGATCCTTCTGTAGCACCAATATCCATGCACAAGTAATAAGCGCTCCAGAAAACAGAACTGTCCGATTGAAATATCACTGCACATCACGGCCTGAAATTTGTGATGGAAGGAGGAATTAGAAGTAGCCAAAGAGAAAAATAGGGTATTTTTTAAGGTCTTGCCTGCAATCCTTCAATGCCGCTAATTCCAACTCCAATATCTGCTCCTTGAATCATACCAACATCATTTGCTCCATCGCCAATTGCCAATGTCGTCCTACCAGTTCTAAGCCTTAGTAGTCTCGTAACTGCATTTTCTTTTCAGGTACAAGTATTTAACTTGGCAACAAAAAAATTAACTTTGAAGAAAACATGTTACCTACTAGTGCTTTCTGCTTAGGTGATGAACGGCAGCAGATAACAGATGCACAGCCGATGGCAAGTTCTAAAAATACCTCATTCACACCATCCTGTAGGGCATAAGCAAGTGACTTTCCATCAATTATTAGAGCCAATGCCTGGTTCGAACTCGAAGCAATAAGCAATGCCTTCCCCTCTTTTATCTGATTGATAATTCTTTCCATCAGTGCCTAGAGAATCAATAAAACCATTTCAACAAAATAAAGCAACTTCTCTGTGTATACCTCTAAGTATAATCACAGCAGACTTACCTTGTTAACCTCAGGCTCGTCTCTTTCTCCAAGGCTTTAAATTCTGGTGTCTCGGAGTTTATTATTATTATTTGATTCATTCCTTCTCGAAACAAACTACAGGCATAACTACAAACAAACTTTAATGTTGAGAAACATTTGGACAACAATAACTGTCATACTGAAGAAATTCGATCGTGACAATCCACAATACCCAATACTGATTGCTGTTTCCATCTTAACTCCTGTCAAAACCCATAATTTAATCCCCGCTTGAGCCAGCTTGTCAATACATTCAGAAACCTATCCACTCAATAGAAAGAAAGAGTTAGTTATTGGTACCAGTTTTTCGAAATGAATTATAAACGTATTTAGACCCTTCAAAGCTTCACTCTAGATATTGGAATTTCATATATACCCCATTTTGGAGAATGTCTTCAAGACTTCAACAGCTGTAGCACCTGGAAGAACTAAATCCTTTTCAACCTTTTCTGCAACACTCGTCGCGATCCGCGCTGACCAAATTCTTGGCCATTGTAAATTCCTCATTAAAGCTATAATATTCATCCTCATCATGTTCACGATATGCAAGCACTAAAGTCCTCAAACCAGCAGCAGTATACTCGTTGATGTGTTCCTTTGTCCCTTCTTCAAACTCCCCCACTTTTGGATAATCTTTCAAACATGACACTGCCAGTCAAAGAATTAGAAATTGTTAGCATTAAAGTTGGAACTTTAAAAAGTTTCCTTTTACTCCCAATTATTCTGAAAGCACTGATTCACTTTTCAGACCTGTCAGCGCCCTTGCAAAGAAGTTGCAGCCTTCCCTCCTCATCTCTTACGATCACAGACATCCACTTTCTTGAGCTACTAAACTCGATCACATTCAATAGTTTATAGATCCTGGAAGAAGAAGGAAAACAATGAATACAAAATATTTACACTTTACTGTAATCATCAAAAAAGAAAAAGGAAGAGAAACTTGTGTAAACTTGGTGCTTATAAAAGGAAAAGACTAGAGAGTTTTAGATTCAGTAAACAAACCTCGGAGCCTTCCTTCTAGAAATTGGATCCAACTCATGCAATGAGATGATTTTTTGAGACCTCTCATAGAACTCAAAGCCAATTTCTCTTGCCGCAATCACAAACGCTGCCTTGTCAGGAGACTCGGCATCGTATGGAATTTTTCCTGTTTCTTCATCCATGTCAGGTACAACAGTATGGCAGAGTGCTAATAACAAAAAGAACTTCTGTATGACAGCAGCCGGAGGCTCATTAATCCATTTACCATTCAAAATCCTTTCGTCTTTAAAGTTAAATCCCTTAATCGATAGTACCCCTTCGTTTGTTACCACCTGACCCATTGTCAACCCTTTTCGACTAACCAAAGATTTGTCAACTTCAGTAACTCCATGGCCATAAGCTTTTCCCGCCAGCGAACACTTGACAACTTCCATAAAGTTGCAAGTCATTGTTCCCGTTTTATCAGAAAGTATTGTGCCAACTTGACCAATTAAGTTCCTCATTCAAAGTAGAAGTACGTGCTCATGCTGGCTTGTCACCTTCCTCGTAAAACATTTTCAAATCTTGGTTGATGAACATGTACACCCTGAATTACTCTTACAATTTCTATCAAAACATACAAGGAAACAGGGATCAAGCACCCATACAACATAAGGGCGGTCAAGAAATGCAAAATTGCTGCGATTACGGCTCTTTGTGGATCATAATATATTGTAGTATTTTCTGGTCTAAGATACCATCTTGTCATCTTTCCATCTTCAAAGTCTTCCCTAGTTGCAATACCAAAGAAAATTGAACCAAAAATGACATAGAAACTAAAATGAAGCATAGCAAATAAACAAGTTTATCTGTTCTTTTCTCGATCTTGCTTCTCTTTGATGGGGGTGGGTGGGGGGGGGGTTCGGTGGAATTCTGCATGGCCTTCGTATCCCTACCTGTGAAGATGACCACTCCATATATGTATTGCTTTGAGTCTTGTAAAAGAAGCTGTTGAGGAGAGAGAGGGCCTTCTCTTTTTTCATGCTCCAAATTTCCAATAAAAGAATACAAATTTGCATTCAGATCTTCACATCACATGACTGCCTTGAAATTCCTTAAACACAAGTCGTCGTTTAAGTTTGAAGATACTTTGATTGCTTGCTTTAGTTTCACGTTGGTTTCTCCATCGAGGTTTGTGGTTTCCACATAACAAATTGCTTCCACCTTCACTATGTCGCCAACTCTCAATGAAGTCAACCATTTAGTACAATCAAAACTTCCATCACCAACATGAACCTTAACTTTTCTGCTGTTCACCTCTTTATCCTGATAATGTTGCATCGATTATGCAGTCACATTGAAACCAAAGGTCAAAGAATGAGCAAAAACGTCATAAATATCATTACAGGTTAAAGAAAGACATTCCAAGTCTCAATTTTTTCATTTTATTTTTGCTAATATTTTGTCTTTCGGTAAAAAAATATTTAGTTAAAATAGTAAAGGACAATAGTCAAGTCTTTACAGTCCAGTTATCATTTGCAAGATTGAAAAATCAGAAGAAAAAAAAGAGACAAAAGTAAGCATAAAAATCCAAGAATTGACAGAAGTACAGTACCAAATAGACAGTGTAAATAAATGAAAAGAAATAAAAGCAGATGCGTGATAGAATACAATATTTACCAGCATATTTCGTCTCCAATCTTCAACAAGCTCTTTCCCCATTGTAATTCCAACCACCACTATGAAAGGAAGTACATTGCTAACAGCAGAGTAAGGGGAAAGCGGTGTAAAAGACAGTATTGCGCAGATGAGAAAATATATGTTAGCAACCCTCCTGAATTGTTCAAATAACGCCTTTGGGAGAAACATTAGAAAAGTAAAATTTGTAGTCCTGGTATAGTTGCTTCTGTAGTTCAGAGAAGTGGCATCGGCGCATTGAGGGTCATTACAGAAGACGACCCTCAAAAAGCTGGACCGACCAGGCGACCAATGAGAGAGTGGCCATGGTCACCGCTAAAAGAATCTTTCCCACCTGAGAAGGCATGCGTTCTGCTGAAATGCTGTTTCTTTCTTCTAACGCCACCCATTCTTCGCCAGTGTCCTCTGCAGTTGTTGTGTTAAAAGCTCAGAAAGTAAGTCATGCTCAGTTTAGGAAACATCAAAAAATGATATCTGAATGAAAGGAAGTGCTAAGATCCTGTTTAAGGTTAAAAGGCTGAAAAAATTAGACCCATAATAATAAAATCAAAGACCACGGACTTGCAGGTGCCAAGTAAATCTAGATTCAACTTTCTTGTGCACCATAATATTCAAAAATACCCCCTTTAAAACACTGAGCAAAAGGTAGATATGTAACGAAGTTATAATGGCATAGATAACCTGCGCCTCAGTAAACTAAACACTAGTTTCTGGGAAAAATGCATTGCCTTTTTGACCATGGACTTGCAGGTGCCAAGTACATATATATGATCTAGTTATAGTAACATGTCCAACTGTATCAAATCAAACATTAACACTAAAAAAACAAAAATTCAAACCTTTAACGATCTTATTTTTTTTGGAGGGGGGGGGGGGCATCCGAAATCATCACCACACTACAATATAGAATTAGTTTATTCTATTATTTAGGCAGATAAGAAAAGGCGAGAAAGACTAAGGCTGGATGCTCGACAAAAATTCTTGTCACCCCAAGGAAAGAAAAACAAAAGGCAAGAATGAGTCAAATGACAGGTTTCGTCATCAGACAAATATGCTGTTCATCCATAACCATAAAAATGTTTCTGTTGAGAGAGACTCCAACTGTCAAGGGCAGTTGGCCACCATGAGCATATCCAACCATTCTTTCAGTTAGAAGAGCCCTTCAAATCAAGCTGAAAGTCTTGCAGAAAACTTTTACTTGTAGGTAGGAATTTGAAAGCGTCCACTGCTACTGCCATTTGGCAGTCCCAAAACAAAAAAACAAAAACAAAAAAGAAAGAAATTAGGCCACTTTGCTACTAAGTGCACTGGCGACTCTAACGTACTGGTCTCTTTTATTTGTTCATTACGACAAAACGGCAACAACCATTATATATACCCCTTTTGGAGACAAAATTGAAAACTCATCGGTTGACTAATATGACATGTTTGATTTAACAGAAATTGGTAGCTGATGACTAATAAATAAGGATAAACTTAATGTATAGAAAGTTTCATTAAAGATTTAGAGCTTCTGTATTGTTGAAAAATAGAAATCAGTGTCTAATGCTTGCAACTTATGACCTTAAAATGGATAGGTACAAGTCACCTCCAGAAAAATCAAGAATTTTGGTGGGGTGTTATACAAGTCCCAATTCGAGTCAAAACCAAAGCCACCAAATCTCGGACAACCTAATTCATCATCCAAGTCTACGGGTTAACACACAGACAGTGCTCACTGAAAATATTCACATGCCAATTGCCCATCAACAAGCTTGGTATACAAACACCTTCTACCTTCATAATTCTTACAAACTGGAAGGAGATAAAGACTACTACAGATGATATTTAAATCTTGATTAACACAATTGCCAAATATACAGTCAAACTAATCTTCCAACGTATAGCAGTGTCTTTTATACCCAGGATAACTGAGCTTTTGTAGCTCTCCTCACTTAACACACGGCACCATTCCATTCATATAACTCTTCAAAACTTTCTTCATTAGTAAAGACTGCGGTTAAGTCCCATTGCTATCCACCTGGACATTATGTGCACAACTAAGAATGCTCAAGGCATAAAACAAAAGCACGTCACTTACGACGGAACAACTTTCAAAATTGCCCGAGCTGGAATCTGTAAAGAACTTGTCACTTTAGCATTTAACTTTTTAGATTGACAGTTCTCTCCCTCAGTCTCTCCGTTTCCTCTTCTCTCTCTTGGCCTCTACATAGTCTTTCTCACTTGCATGATGAGAAGATCTGCTTGATGAGTCCCTACTTCTATGCCTGCGATGCTTAGAGTGTTTTCTGCTACTACTCTTCTCCCTAGAGGATCCCTTCTTTCTCCCTTTATGCCTTGAGCTGTATTGATCCTCGGATGAATCGGTTGTATTGCCATCTGGGTTGCTTCTCCCATGCCGATAACGCTTGGAGTGTTTCCTATTTCCCTCATCTTCTGATGAACTGTTGTTCCAATCTCGCCGACTAGACGGAGTTTTAGCTGGCTTGTCCTCTGGAATGACCTTCTCCGTGTTGGTTCTAACAGAATTGTACAAAGAATCCTCTGTTAGCTTGCTACTGCTTATGTAGGTATTACTATCAATTTTATCATGTTTGTGAAACCCTTCCTCGTGAGTAATCTCCTGATGATAAGATTTGGCTTGAGGCATCCCCTGACTTTCGAACTCCCCGTTAACAATTTCCCTGTGAGTAACTGGGACCCTAGCGTGGTTTACTGAATGAGGATTGTCAGGGGGAACCTCTAGCCCTAGCTCTTTACCCAGTGATTCCAGAAAATCGCCAGCAATTAAACGACTTAAAGTTGAATTAGCAACTTCAGTCTTCTTTATTGGATCCACTGCTTGGTTGAGATTAGCATTTTCCTCATCATCATCAGAATCATCAGAGAATATAGCCTACAAACACCAAAGTTAGCATAATAAGCACAATAACTGTGAAGATGCCATGACTAAAGAAAGAAAGCATGTAAATAAAATTAAGGATGCGGGACAATAAGAGGCATGCTCGCATCTATACAAATTCAAACAAGATAAATATGAATGCAAAAGTCAAACTTCCATACACAATTTTTGCTCTTTAGTAATGCACTGATCCCCCTAAGGGCGGGCCTAGTTGTAGTGGTAGTGATAGAGCTGAGGCTTCACAAAGTGTGAGGTGTCAGACTCGATCCCTTCCCACGCCCCTTAGGACAAAATAATACTCCCTCCGTTCCAAAATGAATGACTTTTTAGAGATTTGCACACAGATTAAGAAAGTTTATAAAAGACCGATTTACCCTTCTTTTTCTAAAAAAAAACTTTTCATATTCTAAATGCATTAAAGCATTCTCAATACAACATTTAATTAGAGAGTAATTAATATGGAATTTTGGTAAAATGTGGATGAATTTGTCTTGGAATCCTAAAACGTCATTTATTTTGGGACAATTTTTTTTTTGCTAAAACATCATTTATTTTGGGACGGAAGGAGTAATAATAATAATGCACTGAGCTAGAAAATAAGAGTTTTGACAAATACAACCATAATACCCAATCAGTAACTTTGGAATAAAAAAAAGTGTTGATGGATAGAACGGCCAATACTGAACTGTTGCAGACGCCACACGTGATTGGCTGTACCCTGCTTAATGATGATTTCTATTGCATTCACTCTATCATTGAACAGAAGAAATCATAAACAACATTAAACCATGGCACCATACTACAAGGGAGATTATATTATAGAATAGTAAGCATTATTTGGACTGGGGAAAACAAATAAATAAACATTCCACTGCCAAAGATCTAAAGAGGTAAGAGAATTTGGACCCAATCTCCTAATGGCTAGCCACTGAGCTTACTTGGCCTTTTTTCCCATTGAATAAAAGTGTGCAAAGAAGAAAGCTCAAAGGAGAAGTATAAGCTGAGAAGCACATCCAAGAATGTCCAACGGGGGGTTCATTTTTCAGACAAAGAAACCATAGAGTACCTACAGAATCTGAGAAACAGAGTACCTTGTACAGATCAACGGGTCTTTCAACATTTTCGACTTCTACCTCAACACTAGCATCCGTGTCGGATACTTTTTTGCTTTCATCCATTTGAGACACCGAGGATGGTTTGTTAATTGTTCTAGCTGCTTCCTCCAGTTTTGTATCTTTAACCGAATCTGGCATGAATATAAGAGAATCCATCTTGCTCCTCACCCGTGGAGGTGGTGGTGGCTGCAACAGGTAGCATACTGGCTATTATAACTTTCTCAAAAAGAAATGTGACAGCCAAATCATATGGCGAACTAGCTGCAATACAACATAACAACAAGGAAAGCACGAGTAACATGCATCTAGAAACCCTCTTCCTGGGAGTGGGATTTGAATAAGGGAAAGGAATAGATGGAAAAATTAAAGAAACCAAGATGAAGCTTACTTGTACAGGTAGCACCAAAAACAATACAAAGCATGAAGGTCGACCACAGAAATCTATGTACTTGATACAAATAGAACATACATATCACATGCAGCTAGAAGTCACTGAACCATTTGAGCAAACTTGGGATATTTGTTATCAGGCCAGCCCAGGGCATGTGCAAAGTGGGCTATTGAACGGGGGCCCCAAATTCAGGGGTCCAATTCTATGGAAAATTGTTATGTAGAGTCCAACTTTATTTATTTATTAACTCCTTGTGCATATCATTTTTTCTCTAAAGACTTTTAAATCTTAAAATTATTCATCTAAAATTAATTTTTTTTTGATAAGTAAGATGTTATATACCAACGGCATCAAAACAGGTGACGCGTCCGTGTACACTAGGAGTATACACAAAAGTCTAATCTAAAGAATTAATATTAACAAAATCAATATATGAAGCATTAATGTCTTCGGTGCACCAAAAATGTAACGTGGGCAGCAATTCATCCTTCAATTTATCCACTGTCCTTTCCTCATTCTCAAACAACCTTCTATTTCTTTCCCTCCAAATGATCCAACAAATACCCAGTGGGGATGCGTGCCATATGCAATTCCTCCTCCCTCTTTTATTCAGCATCCAGCTCAAAAAAACATGATTCACATCTTTCACTGATCGTGGCATAACCCAAGCAATTTTGAACAGGCTGTAGATGAAACTCCACAATTCCTTTGCTATAGGGCAGTGAATGAGTTGATGATTTGTAGACTCCTCATCCCCTCTACACATGAAGCATCGATTGACATATGTGACATTCCGTTTGCTCAAGTTATCACCAGTAAGAATGGCCTCATTGCTGGCCTCCCAAGCAAAAAAAGCAACCCGGCTGGGGGCTTCAGACTTCAAGATCACTTTCCAAGGAAAGATTGTATGATCACTAACAGAAAGGATATCAAAATAAGACTTAACAGTGAAACATTTAGTGCTAGTTCCCTTCCACCACACCTTATCTTCTCTTAAGCTACCATACTCCTGGGAGTGGATCAATTCAAAGGTTTACAAAAACTGCTCCAATTCCCAGTCATGGAAGTTCCTCCGAAATAAAGGATTCCAAACCCCTTTGTCATCCTCCATTTGGAGCACCAAACGCACCAAACAATCCTTATCCCTGGCTAAGTTGAACATACTCAGAAACGATCTCCATAGTTCTACATCCCCGCACCATTTGTCTTTCCAAAACCTAACCAACGCCCCATCTCCTATTTCAAATCGAAGGCACCTCACAAAAGGATCCCACCCTTTTCTTATTCCTTTCCAAACTCCCACCCCTTACGGAAGATTAAGATTAATAGCATTCGGAATCCACCTAGTATTGCACAAACAAAAGACATACGGTCACCGTACACATCCATGATCCCGAAGATTTGATCTATTCGCAGATTTCATCGCTTGTCTTGTTGAGTGGTACACTGAGCCATCTAGACCAAGTAGCTATAATTACGGTCACCGTACAAGAGTCTCGACATCCATAATCTCGAAGATTTGGCTTATTCGCAGATTTCATTGCTTATCTTATGCAGCTGTGCACCGAGCCATCTAGACCAAACAGCTATATATGGCTAGTCTTCTCAATAACTCTCAATAACTCAAGCAAATTATGTTCTTCTTAGATTACGCATTACAACAATTATGTTCTTCTTAGATAGCATTATAAGATAATTAGTTTGGTTTTCATGAGAATATATTTCCCTCTAAAACTTTGTTCGGCTAACCCTTCAAAATTGGCCTACCGGATTTTGCTATGTAGTAATTAGTAATGTTCATAATTGAAAAAAGCGGAAGGCGAGAGGCAGGCGAGAGGTCAAAACTTGAGGCGAGAGGCGAGGCGCAAAAATGACTCTTACGGAACAAATATTAAGGAAAAATTCATAAATATATATATAACTTAACAAATCTCAATAAAACATGTCATGAGTGATGAAACTAAAGTTAACAACATAAGATTAATAACACAAATTTCATCATTCATAGTTGAAATTCCAAAGCATTATATGAACTTAATTTAAATTCCAAACAAGAAAATAAATAATCATTAAAGCAAATGAAAATAAAGACATGCAAAAGAGAACTAAAGTCATGAAATGTAATAATTAACAACTAACAACAAGAAGCTAAAAATCCACTGAATCTATCTCATTATCATCTCCAAAATCTTCATCATCCTCATTCACGGGCATAGGCGCAAAAAAGGTGAAAAAGGCGCTCGTCGCCTGGCCTCACTCTTTCGAGGCGACAATCCCTCGCCTCTCGCCTCAGGCGCAAAAGGCGCTCGCCTTTTTAAACTATGGTAATGTTATTGGGTTTGTTTTTAATCTCTTCTTGATTTCTGAATAGTTTTGGACTTTTTGTTGGTAACTTGGAAATTGTATTCCTTTTATCCCAAAAAAATTATTCATTCAAAATAAAAATAAAAAATTGCTTTGATATACTTTTCACTAGAAAAATAAAAATTATTCATTCCAATTTTGGTATTTTGGGTGACAATTCAATCTGTGGGTTTACTACCCTGTGTTTGGATTTTGATTTGATCAATTGATCTACTTTGGTAATAAGTAATTTGGTAGGTTTTGTAATTTATTATTATCTTTTATTAATTTAGCGTCTAATTTATAATTTGAGACAAGGCCCTCAAAATCTATGTTTGTTATGGCTCAATATAGTTTCTTCTTAATCCTGACCCCCTTCCCCAGCACACACACCTCTCTTCAACCCCACTAATCTCCCTTTGGTGCCTACCATATCATTCAGAACGTTAGTGATAACATTTTTGTTCGATAGGTAAGTGTGACCCCTTCATATGGGGATTTGAATCAAGGACCTCAAGGTCTTACCATAAATAGCTTTCCTGCCCATATTTGTCACGCAGTTAGATTTCACCTGCTAGCCCTCGAGAGTTGTTTCTATCTGGTGCATGGTCTCGACATTTGCCGAATAGTTAAAACGAAAAGACAAAGCCACAAACAACTGAAAAAGAATACCAACTTAAGTTTCACAAGCACAAGTGTAGTACCAAACCTTTGAAATTCAGTTAACCATACGTAAAGTTTTGGATGTGATTCGACTAATACAACCAAAGACTAACAAACATCAAGAAATAAAAAGTGTTCATTGTAGAAAGAAACGCTCAAGAATGAATACCTTTCCCATGTAAGGATCAATCAAATCAAAGCGCTTGCACAAAATAGGTGCAGGCCGCCATTGGAACTCCTCCCGTTTTGGGAACATCTTCTTCATCATCATTTCTTCAGCTTGAGTAACTTCAACTTTCTGTCAACGGACAATTAAATTAACATCATGAACCAACTTGGAAAACTAGGATTTGTAATTTACACACTGTTGTACATACCTCTAATCCACCAGAAGTGAACTGTAATCCTGCAGGAGCTGACATGTCCAAAATATGCTGACCGGATGGCTTACTTTCCTTTCCCCATTGTCCTTTTGTTATTGCCTCTGCAGCCGTCTCAAACTCTAATCTCTCACGAGCACGAGCAGATTCTGACATTTTACTTGCTCCCCCAGCTTCTTTAGAGCGAAGCCCTCCTTGGTACTTCTCCTTCAGGTATTGCTCAAATCTTTCTTGCTTTGCAGGATCATCTGGGAAAGGTTTGGCAACTTCAGTGGGCTCAGCCTAAAATCAAATGAGAAGGTGAGTGTTTAATGACACATCATTCCAACTTTAGTTTTGCTTCTAAGAAACCAAATTAGGTGTAATAAGACCTTGTCCAAACACGGCTTAACCAAACTACAAGCTAGATTCACAAACAAATCAGAAGAGATGAAGACTATAAATCTTAGGCACGGCATATGCACAAAAATCAAGCTACTCACAAACAATGCGGGTTTGGTGAATGTATCTGAAAGATGGAATTGGAGATTGACAGTATCAGCAGTATTAACAGACGAGTTTGAATCTTTGGAGCCTTTTTCCAGAGGTTTTTCACCCAAAATTTTTCCACGGCTCTCTGCTGTCATCTTTCGTACACCTGGAGTCATTTTCCCATCCAACTGCTGTTTGGTTTTATCAGTATTCTTCTGACGTTCCTCCCAAAGCTTCCGCACATAGTAACCATGGCCATTTCCACCATTGAGAAAAGAAAATAATGGATTGGATTGATTTTTCTCTCTGGAAAGATCCTCAAATAATTTACCACAACGAGCTACCAGAGTTGCAACCCCTTCTATCAGAACTTTTAAATTATTATCCAGTGGAGGAGGAACCTCAGAGGGAGGAACTTCACTCAATTTTCCATTGACCTCTAGCGACCCACTGAAATGATGATGGGGAACAAAATCCTTTGGAACTACTGGAGGATCAAATCTGAAAATAGTGTCGGGCAAAAGTTATATTTGGACCAGAAACATTAATTTAATATAAAATAAACCTAAAATCAATTTTACAAAGTATACCAAATTGAACATCTATACAGCCTAATGATAAGAGGGGAAGAGACGGGCATAAAAGTTCAATTGAAGCACATTCACGTAGTTTCAGCTCCATAAAAACGAAAATTGTTCATGAAAAGGTTTAAGTTTGGCTGTCATGAGCTATAAAATATTTGTGATTCTACTTTACTAGTAACCACTGACAAACAAAACTTCATAGATATCATATTCTTCATGAATAACGATGTGACTGTTATTACATGACGGTACACAATCCATCCCTGCACTTAGTGTTTTTCCAGATATAGTCCGTTTATAAGTCATTATTTTTAACGTACATAGTGCCTGATGTCCACCTGTCCGTTTCAAGGTTCAAAGTTGTTTCCATTTTTAGTTTTTACTTTGTTTTTCTTTTGGTCATCTTCAACCAAAGCAAATATGAGCACTGCCTTACACTACAACCATCATCGCCCCCCCCCCCGGCGCAACCATAATAACAAACCTCAAAATTTGTGTGATATGTACTATAAATGCACAACGTCGGAATACAAAGGAATGTTTTTTTTTATAAGTAAATATGGTATATATATGAAAGCGTCAAAACAGGTGACGCGTCCTATGTACACAGGTAATATACAACCAGCCCTAGCTATACAAAAATGTTATCCACAAACTCTACAAAAGGATTAGAGCCCCGCGAACTACCCCATCGCACCAAAAATACATAGTCTGAATAATCTGATTTTTGATCCCCTCCATGTTCCTTTCCTCGTTCTCAAAAGCCCCAAGGTTTCTTTCTTTCCAAATGGACCAACGGACTGCCAACGGAGCAACATCCCACAAACAGTTTTTACTTTTGCGCTTGTACAAAGTCCAGCACATAAGCAACTCCTTGATCGAATTAGGCATCACCCCGTAACCTAACAGACTCAGCACGAAACTCCAAATGTCCCTTGCAACCGGGGAATGAATCAAAAGACGATTCACACTTTCTCTGTTTCGCTTGCACATAAAGCACCCGTTAGTATAGATTTTTTTTCGCCTCCTCAAATTATCTCCTGTTAAGATGGCTTCGAGTGCAGCTTCCCACATAAAGAACCCCACTCTCGAAGGAGCCCTTGCTTTCCAAACACTCTTCCACGGGAAACGCGTGTCACTAGCCATCATAATTTGGTATATAGACTTAACCGAGAAGGGCTTGTCTTTCTTTCCATTCCACACAATGGAATCATCAGAATTCTTGTTCATCTTTTGATTATGCAGCAGCTCAAAACAGGCCTCCAGTGTACCAACCTCCCAATCTTGCATGTTCCTCCTACATAATAAAGGATTCCACATGACGTCATCGCCATCAACTAACATAACCGAGTTTACAAACTCCTCCTTATTCACGGCTAAGTTGTATAAAGAGGGAAAAGCTCGCTGCAACTCTGAATCCCCACACCACTTGTCTCTCAGAAATTTAACAGAGTCCCTTTTACCCACATTAAAAGAGATGAAGCGTTTCACCATAACCCATTTTTTCCTAATGCCTTTCCAAACCCCCACGCCACTATAAGAATGCACCTCATTTGGAAACCACAGATGGTCCCCAACCCCATACTTGGCCACCACAACTTTTTTCCAAAGAGCTCCCTTCTCTGTTAAGTACCGCCACAACCATTTCCCCAAGAGAATGAGTTAAAGACTTTTAATGTTTTGATTCCTAACCCTCCATTCTTCAAGTTGGAACAAGCTACCTCCCACTTCACCAAGTGATACTTCCTTTCATCCATTTGGCCTTCCCACAAGAAATCTCTTTCCCAGTTTCTCCAATCTCTTGGCCACAGAAATAGGCATATCGAAAACTGACATGAAATAAGTAGGCAAGCTAGATAACGTGCTCTGAATTAAAGTCAATCTGCCACCCTTAGACAGATACTGCTTCTTCCAACCCGCTAACCTATGCTCGAACCTTTCGATAACCGGATTCCATATGTCCTTATTGGTAGAGTGTGCCCCAAGAGGTAAACCAAGATAAGAAGTCGGGAGGGTGCCGACATTACACCCGAAGAACTCCACCAAACTGTCCACTGAATCAACCATCCCAACTCGAAAGATCTCACTCTTATGAATGTTGATCTTCAACCCGGAAGCAACCTGGAAAAACAAAAGAACCAACTGAAGGTACCCCAACTGCCTCGCCTCCGCATCACAAAAAACCTAGGTATCATCCGCAAGCAGCAAGTGAGAAACCATCGATTCAGTGCCCCTTTCCCTATTCACTTTAAACCCACTAATGAGTCCTCTCGAAATTGAAACATCCATTATCTTGCTCAGAGCTTCCATCACTATAACGAACAGGGGCGGAGAGAGAGGATCTCCCTGTCGAAGACCTCTTGAGCTAGCAAAGAACCCCGCTGGCTCCCCATGCATCAAAACTGAGAACTTCACCGACGAAATACAGGAGAAAATCCACTCCATCCAACATCTCCCAAACCCCATCCTTGACATCAAGTAATCCAGAAACTCCCAGCTCTCATGATCATAGGCCTTTTCTATATCCAACTTACAAATTAATCTTACCTTCCCACTTCAAATTCTAGAATCCACGGCCTCATTCGCGATAAAAACCGCATCTGTGATTTGGCGACCACCCACAAATGCATGTTGAGAGTCAGATATCACCTTTGCTAAAACCTTTTTCAGACGGGTAGATAAAACTTTTGCAATAATCTTGTACAACCCCCCAATGAGACTGATAGGCCTGAAATCTTTAATGTCCTCCGCACCTGCCTTCTTGGGAATGAGTCCAATGAATGAAGCATTCAAGCACCTCTCGAATCTCCTGTGGAAAAATTTAAAACCTCCATCAGCCCATCCTTTAACAGCGTCCAGCAATTATGAAAAAAGGCCATTGGAAATTCATCGGGTCCTGGAGTTTTATCCCCTCTCATACCTCGGACTGCTGCGAACACCTCTTCTAAAAAAGGGATTTCTAGCCACCTCTGATCCTTTGCAGAGATACTATTAAAATGTACCCCTTCCAGCTTAACAGCCAAGACCTCTTCCGCATAGTACAGTCCTTCATAAAACCCTGCTATACCTTTCCTGATCTCATCTTCGTTTTCCAGACACTCCCCATTAATTAGCATTTTCCGAATCTGATGGTTGCCATTCGATGGAAAAACCTCGTGTTATTATCACCTTCATGCAGCCACTGGACCCGAGCTTTCTGAATCTAGCTAATTTCCTCACTTTTGAGAAGTCTCTGTATTTCTGTTTGTAGCATAGACCTCTGAGCAGCTTCCTCCCTACTCAACCCAGACACGCCTTCTTTCTCATCCAAAGATCTCACCTCCTTTAGGGACTTATCCAGCCTAATCCTGATATATTTCCAAAAATCTGTTTATTCCACCTTTTGAGGTCCTCTTTCAAACACTTCAATTTCTTCGCAAATCTGAAGCAGGGATCACCTACTACCAAGTAGGATTGCCATTTTCCCTTCACCAAATCCAGAAATCCAGGTTCCTCGAACCACATAATTTCGAAGCGAAATGTAGTCTTGCCTTTACGCACCCCTTCACAGTTAAGGACAAGAGGAACATGGTCCGAGACTACCCTTGGTAAACATGCTTGAGAAATCCCCCCAAAACCCTCGGCCCACCCTGCCGACTCCACGAATTCGTCGATCCTAGAACATTGCTTCATTTCACGGTTTTTTGACCACGTGAAAGTCCCCACTTCAAGAGGTAAGTCAACTAACTCCATTTCATTTATAAAATCATTAAATTATGTCATGGCAGGAGAGAACACTTCCGTTCCCGTGCGTTCGTGCAGAAATCTGATGACGTTAAAGTCCCCGCCAATACACCAGGGGAAACTCCATTTGTCAAAAACAGCTCTAAGATCATCCCACAAACCTCTACGTTCTGCATCCACACAAGGACCATACACCATAGTTGAAAAATGCGGAAGGCGAGAGGCGAGCGAGAGGTCAAAATTTGAGGCGAGAAGCGAGGCGCAAAAAGGCGCTCACGGAACAAATATTACAGAAAAATTAATAAATATATATATAACTTAACAAATCTCAATAAAACATGTCATGAGTGATGAAATTAAGTTAACATAATAATATAATATTAATAAAGAGTTAAAAATTAGCAGTAAATTTAAGGCTATCAGCCCAAAAAAAAAAACCTGGAAGATAATAATTTTTTTAAGAAAAGAAAGTGTGAAAGTTGAAAAATCAAAACAAATTGTTAAATTGTGAAATTGTTAAACTTAAACAGTAACATCACAGTACCCAAACAAAAAAAAATTTGTTAAATTGTGAAATTGTTAAACAGTAACATCACAATACCCAAACAAACAAAAAAAAAAAAAAAGAACCGGAAGAAGTGTGAAAGAACAGACGAAGTGTGAAGACCGAAGAACAGAAGAAGTCGAAACCTGGAAGGAAGGAAGTCGTCTTCGTCTTCGTCAGAGACTTCGTCTTCACTCTTCGTTGAAGTCGAATAGCAGTACACGATGAAGTGGTGTCTTCGTCTTCGTCTTCGTCAGGTAAGAGGTCTTTTATACCCCGTATCCTACAACGTCGTTTTGTAAAAAAACCCAAACCCTAGTCTAAACTGTTCGTCAACGCTTTTTGGTCGACTTTTGACTTCGAAAAAGACGCGAAAGTCGCTGAAAATCGAAGAAAGTCGCTCACCGCCTGGAATCGACCAAACCAGTCACTGAACCCTCGACTCCTTGCGCTTTGCGCCTAAGGCGCACGCCTTTTTCAACTATGCCATACACACCCAAAAAAATCCACCTTAACTATTCTCAAACAGACATGAGATAGTATACTTGCCAACAAGCACTCCCACTCTATCGACGGCTCTACTGTCACATATCCACTAAAATGCCTCCAGAAGCCCCATTAGCATCCAAATGCTCCCATTTAGACCATCTGCCACCTCCCACACTCATAACTAACTTCCTGTTAACTTTCTCCATTTTTGTTTCTTGTAAACAAATCACATGAGGTCTCCATCTCCTTAACGCCGCTTTAATCACTAACCTTTTGGACTCATCATTAATACCCCTCACATTCCAAGAGATAATCCGCATATCCATTAAAAATCTGGAAAAAAGTGGATACTCAAACCCCATTCACCCCCTTCTCCACTTGGTCGAAGTTCAGACTGCAACCGAGATTTTTAAGTTTCCTGTTGCTGCAAACTCGACTCTTAGACTTGCTGGTGCTAATCCCCTGCCCCTTCACCTTTCCACCCTTCTCTATTTCCAACAACAGCTTCAGGAATTTCTCTTCATAATCTTTACATGACACCCCTAAAAATCTCCCAAATCCTTTCATCCTCCTGCTATAACCCACACTGAAATATTCTGTGTCCTCCGTACTTGTTAACAACTCATTCTCTTGTTCCCAATCTGGCGGCACCACTGGAACAGTTTAAAGCCTAAGGAGTACCTTATAAAATCCCTTGCAAAAATTGCACCAGTACCAACCAAAAAAGATTTTGAGAAACTATACAAATTAACAAGTGATGAAGGAGAGGAAGCCCATAACTGCATGAAGCTCAGAACCAGTGTCATTTTATTTTTATTTTTTGGGTGTTGTAGTGGGGGTGGAGGGCGGGGAGGTTATCCTGGGCCCAAGGCTTAGGTAAGGATTTTTCTCTTCTTCGCATTTTTTGGTGGTTACTGTTCCTTATCAGATGACCATAGTTGGGGCCTGATAGGAGTAATTTTAGTATAATATTTCCTATGGATTATTGCTAAATATTGGGATGAATATTACTCTAATGGTGGTGTTTTTGTGACTTTTGATGATTCAAGGTAAAATGGATCAAGTTGTAGAAAAGAGTATAATTATGGGCAGACTGACACCAGAGTTTGCAGGGCATGAGATAATTATTGAGCAAGGCTGAAAGTTGTGCTGGAAGAAACTGGCATGCACTATGGCGCGTGGGCACGCGGAGATGACACACGGGATTTTCAAGCTCAGACATCAAAATCTTCTGTTAGGATTTAAGTTTTAATGAGCTGAAGACTCATTTAAATATTTTGTTTATTTTAATTATGTTAGGAATTTATAATTTATTTCTTTATTTGGGCACTCTTAGAGTAGTTGTTTTAGGCCCTAGTCTTTAGGAATGTGAGGTATTGTCAGGAATCATGGGTTAGTGACAGTTGTGGGGAGGAAAATCCTCCAGAAATTCTCCTATAAACAAAGGGAAAATCCACAAAGGAGGACACACAATTTTCAGCAATATACACACCAATTCCCACAACCTTTACTAGCAAACGTATCCCACATGTTGTGTTTCTAAGTTTCCATTTCTAGTTGAAGGATTATTGAAGCTTTGATTCAATAAAATTGTGAATTCTAAATGCTTGTCTCAACTCAATCGTTTATAGGAATTTGTTTATTTTCTGCATTTCAAGTTTATGATTATTTTGTTTGATTGAATAATAATAGGCATTACTTGACTAAAATTGACAATCTACAGCCAAATAAAACAGCAAATCCGTAATTGTTTGTTTGTTTTAATAAAGTGGCGCATGACATGATTTCAAGGCCTTGCAAGCATTCAAATCTTTTTATATATATAACTAAAGTAAAGTCGGTATTAAAATCAAGTGTCAAACCAGGTGACGAGTCCTATGTACACAGAATGTATACAAAATCACAAACCAAAAGGATTAGATCCCTGTTCTGCCAACTCATGACACCAAAAGAACAAAGTCTGAAAAATCGACTTCTTTAACTCCTCTACCCTACTCTCTACATTCTCGAAGCATCTGCCATTTCTTTCCCTCCATATGGACCAGCACACCTCCATCCGAGTTGCATCCCAAAAACAACTTATCTTTTTACGCTTATACACAGACTAGCATACCATCAACTCCTTCATTGACCTAGGTATTACCCAATACACTATGAACAAATTGAGAACAAAATCCCATAGCATTCATCAAAAAAAACAGGACAATGTAGCAGGAGGTGGTTCACGTATTCCTCCTCCGCAGATTGTCTCCAGTTAAAAGAGCTTCACTGATGGCTTCCCACATAAAAAAAACCCACCCCTAGCTGGAGCCTTCAATTTCCAAATATTCTTCCACGGAAAGATACTATTAGTGCGCATCAGCTTTTGATAAAAAGATCCAACCGAAAATAAACAATCTAATTTAAATGAACCCGCTTGTGTGTTTGTTAGTTAGCATTGGGTCTCTCAAGTTCTAAATGCTGTCAAAACACTAAATCCTACTAGTGTCTCTAAGGTTGTCTTTTGATTAGAGTAGCAATTAATTAGCGTCTCTTAATTGCCATATCATCAGGAGAGATTGGTTGTTCGGCGGTTGTTGAACAACTATAACAAATTTATTTGCGAACTTTTGAGTATATCTTTGCAACAATGATCAAGTGAATGAATCATAGTGGAAACAAATCCTTTGGCTAGAAGCTTCATCATATTTGATTTTACCTCATTAATTTTCTGCGTTGTGGAGTAATTCTAATTTTCTGTGTTGTGGAGTAATTCTACTTACACTATACTGATTGTAGTGAGGTAGTTTATTTAATTTTGGTTGGTGTTTGTCTCTAACTGCTAAACCAATAGTTGAGTTATTACTTTAACATAGTCTGAGAGTTCTCATCACGCAAGATCTCACATTCAAGGCCTCACTGCTTTCATTTACTTCCCAAGTAATGGGTTGTCACTATATTTGGTTTCTAATGTGCATCGGTTTATATCTGTGTGTGAGAGGGGTCACTGCTAAAGCACGATACATTGTTGAGGGGCCCTCTCTACCAACTTAGTTTTAAGATGACTTGGTAACTTTATAGAACTCTTGTCAAAACTGTTGGGGCATGTCTACCAGGACAAGTTTAAGGTCACAAATTCAACATTAAAGTATATTAACTGCTCAAGAAAAAGAAAAAAAGAGTAAAAGTAATCTCTTTCCATCTCGTGGAAAGGCAAACATACAAGGGTTCATATCCAAGTACCAAAAGAGACTTATTATGCTGTGTCTTTTGGTTCTTGAATACAAGTGCAAGTGCACACACAAGAAAAACAAGAATACTTTCACTTAATTTTAAAGTTCAGCTACACGAGGGTGCAGAGAGTAAATTCCCTATAAGCAGTGAAAATTGCATAGAGAATAAAATATATGCCACTTCACTAAACTGCAAAATTTTGTTCAAAGGTAAAATATTGAGGAAGCTCCCTCCACTCTTTGCCGCTGGAATACTTTCCAGCATTTGCCTTGGCAGGAAAATGCAGGATCCCAAAAAAAATGTCTCAATTCCTAGGTCAAACATGTTTTGGGTGAGTCTGGGTAACGTGAAGTAAGACCAGTCACATGCTTGACACATAAGTTGGGATGCCAACATGAGACAATTTTGTTGGGATCCCTAACATTACTCTGGTATATATATATATATATATATATATATATATGATAGAAGATACAAAGGAAAAAATATCAAATAACGAATATAACATAGTATTTTCACGCAACGATTTCAAACTAGAAAAGAAAGAACAATTTCAACCAAGTACGTGAAGAAGCTATATACACAAAAATACCTTTCTAACTGGTAGTCACAATTCGTTGCAACTTTAAAACCAGGTAGAATACCGTGTTCCTTGGCAACTGACTTCTTTTTATCCTCTATCATCAGCTTTGTAGGCTCTTCAATCTCCTGAACATAAGTATCCTCGAAATCATAACCTGTGACCAGATTTTAAGACATGGGAAAAATGAACCCTCATATATAAGCATTTGGGCATAGCTTATACTTTATCATTTGAGGGAGGTTAGGGTGCAAAACTAGAAGAGTTGATGTAGTTGAAAGCTGACAGTAATATTCAATGTGGTTGTGGCCAAGGGAATTATCAAACAGGTTATCCACCCAATTTGATGGTGTAAAGTGTAACAATCACTGATATTAAACACGCGAATGTGTACTTCTGTTCAAGTACCAATACAACCTAAAGCATAGTACTCCCTCTGTCTCAAATAACGCTTAGAATTTATTCCTACAGAGAGGTCTCCAAGTAAAATTTGAAACAGATACTCTTCACATGTTGGATCAAAAGAAAGGACATGCTTCACGCACACCAGCTACAATGTTCTTGGCAGGTGGCAGGAAGGGATATCCAGAATTCAATCTCATTCATGCAATTAGAGAAAATGGCGTAAACGCAGATCCCCAAATAATCATTCAATAGTCAATACTTGCATAGCAGAATGTTATAAGCGCAAAACCCCTCTAAAATCAACTTTGATAATGTATGCTTGTTAACCATAGTATGATGCTGGAAGCAACCATTTGTATGACAAAGAGACAATAAATTTGCTAGCCACTCATAAATTCTTCCACCACTACTTGCCTGAACTTATTACATATCAATTCATTAGCTTATTATCAAGAATCAAATGAATAAAAAACATAAAGTACAAATCCAATGCAGATTCAGGTATAAAAAGTATAGCGTCGCCACTATTCCCCACCCCACTTCTCTTTTTCATAAGAAAATGGCATTATAGAATCCAAAATACACAAAACTACAGATGTTCAGTTAGAAATTAGAAAATGCCAACCTGATGCATATACATCCTCATCTTCGGCACCAAGCTCTTCAAGTGCTCCAATGCCAAAACCAGGAGCAATCCTTCCTGCTGATGAGTAGAAGTAAACAAATTAAGCAGACCAAACAAAATGCAAGCATACAATTGAATCTAGGACAGAGGGACTAGGACATCTATAGCAAACATAGCAAGGTATAAATCTTACATTTGAAACCAAAGAGGCTCTCTTTAATTGACAACGGCTTTTTATGTAACACGTCCCTCTTCCCAGATAGGCGTGACCGCTTCTTTTCTGAAATTACAAAACAAAAATGGTTAGCTGCTGAAAAATACCACTTTTCCAAGTTAACCTGGCTTACTTCAAGACACTACATACCCCTAAATTCAGGAGCGCCTTTGAAAGGGTCATAGCCTAAACCATGCATATCCTGCTTTGGATTGAGCACATAAACCTGAATTGCAGAACATATATTAGCCACAGCTTTTACAATCCCTGCCATTGGTTGGCAATCTGATTCTGAAATCTACCCTAGATATGTGCAGCCCCCGCAAAGTATATATTTGGATAAATTTATAACCAATTATACCAACAGGAAAATCTCAAAAATACCATATTTTGAATCACCATTCTTTACCCCTCCAAAGCACACACGCCACACACACACAAGATATAAAGGTTCTTCGGGAAGCCAAATGACTAAGTGGAAATTTTCTCTAAAATGTTACTCCCTCAGTTCCTAAAAAAGAATCATGTTTGACTCGGCACATATTAAGAAAAGTTGATTGACTCTTATAAATATTAGGAAGTTGTGCATTTATCATTAATGCACAAGTGGGAGTGGGACCCAAAAATTAAAGAAGAAACCAAATCAGGGTATATGCAAGGTGACAAGAAATGAATGGTAAAACTTCGCCAAAGCTTAAAGTGTAGCAAAATCAATTAATAGAAACAACAGAGAAGTAGTCGAACCGGTGTGCTTTTGCTAAACTGACTATCATCATGAGTGGGTAGGTCTGTCACATTTTCAACAGCCACTTCCACAGGCTCAGAACCTGCAGGCTGCGGTCTTCCATCTTCAGATGAAAGAGCCAGAAAAGCTTTTCTAGCTTCTCTGCGAGCATCTGCATCAAAAGAACAAAAATAAAAAAGCCTTAATAGGAAACACTCTCTAAAGGGGAGCCCAATAAGGACATAATATTAATTCAACTACAATTTAGAGAAAACTAATAGCTGACTGCTATTGCTACCTGCCATCTTACTGCTACAGTGGGAAAGATCAAAGGGTCCTAGTTGACTAATCCTCGGTTAGTTTGGCATGTTTCAATTTTGAGGGTATTATTGGCATTTGCCTTTAATTGAAGCTTTTGAGAAGCCGGCTTATGAATCATAAGCTCCAATTTGTTGCTTGTCAAAAGCCCCATCAAACACCATTTTGGAGCTTCTGAAGCAAAAGCTCCCCCTATAATCTTCACCAAACAAGCTCTAAATCAAAGATCCTAACAAGTTGGAACAATCCATCTATAACTTCCCAATAAGATAGTTATAGACCAATAGAAAATTGTCATGATCCTCTCGAAGTGCACCTTCATATTTAGCCACAGTGAAGTAAGCATGTGAATAACAAAATTGAACAAAGCATTAATTGCACAATGGTGGAACATCTCCCCGGGTCTTATGTATCGAGAAACTAGGCTCTGTATTACATTTATTATTAGGTTAGCAATGGTACATATTGTTACTATGCTTCATAAGTTATGACTCAAGATTGTGTTAGATATCCTGGAAGGATTCTGACAGGCAAGTTCGAAGTTCAGATCCGGCAGTTTCAGGTCACGCGCCATGCAGAAGGGTTCGCCTGCCGGAGGCGAGTCCGGCGGTTCCAATGCTGTTGCCAGAAAACCTCTCCTTCGCCGGAGCTCCGATCGTCGGCTGGCGCGTCTGCCGGAATTTGGTCGGAATTTTAGGGCCGTTAGCTTCGTCTTGGTGTGTAGTTTCATGTTAACAGGAGGATTGGAGATGTCAGGCTTGATTTGCACGATATGAGTCATGGTGAGGGAGGAGCTTTTGGATGAAGATAGGACGATCTTTCAGTCTGGTAGGAAGACTATCGAAGTGTATAGGAGCTGTTAAAAAGGATCGCATAGAGTTTCGGCTTGTTGAAAGATATAGAGGTAGGCCTCATGTGATTTTCCTCTCCTCCATAGAGTTCGAATGGGTCTGCAAATTACGGGTGAGCTTTTCAAGTTTCAAAGGACTTTGCTGGAAGAAGAGACAGGGTAAGGCTCAAGAACTGCTGATGGCCAAGGAGAAGAATGCCTCTGGGCTGTTCATTAAAATTTCTGTGAGAGGCTTGGGGAGGTCAGGCTTGATTTGCTTCCCTGAATGTGTCAACAATCTGGGGTGGGTTATGGTGGCAAAAAAACTTCGCAGATTTGCTGCCTTCAGCTCAGTAGAGGGTCACAATAGTCACAATAGTCCCAAATCTTTTAAGGAGGCGGCAGAGATCTCTCCTTGGCCTGATTTGGTTTGCAGTTGTGGAGATGGGGATGCGGAAGCAGACTTCTCAGTGGACGTAGCTTCTTGCAGAGGAACTGTGGATTTCCTGGGTAGGTGTTTGGTGGGGATTGTTGGGTCTTTAGATTACCCTAAATCTGAAGCTAGTGAGCTCCAACAGTGGGTTGATCAGAAATGAAGGACTCCAGGAGGAGTGAAAGTTGTGGACATGCATGGCAAATTCTTCCTCTTGGAGTTTCCCTCGAAGGCAGAGGCGAATCGGATTCGTAGAGAGAAGATATGGAAGTTCAGCCAGGTGGATCTTATCTTGGAGTGCTGCAACCCTGAATTTGGCTGCCATAGAGATGAGTTGGTTTGGGTTCGAGCCCAAGGGTTACCTCTCCATTTGTGGGGGTGGGTCAAGGGTTTTCCAGGACATCGGTAAGGCCTGTGGAGGTTTTATTAGAGTTGACGACATGACAATCTCGAGGAAGGATTTGAGGTGGGCAAGAATTTTGGTGCAAAGCAAGAACAACCTTCCGGGATCGGTGCACATCAGAGTGGGTGAAAGAATTTTCGTCGTTCCAATCTGGGCTGAATCTTCGACTTCCTGTTAGGTCATGGAGGAGGAACGTCGAAGTAGAGGGCAAAGCAGCCACTGGAATGAGGAGGAATAGGGTGGGGAAGACAAGTGAGCCTCACGCGAGGGTGAGGGAGGTGATAGGTAAAGGGAAAGAGAAGGCACAGGCCTGCAGTGAGGAAAAAGAGACTGTGCGGAGCACATGGGTCGTAAAAAAATTGAATTTCAAATTAGATGGCTCGGATAGTTTGGGCCAGGTTTTGGGGGATGGTAGTGGACTCAAGGCTGGGCCTGTTGGAAGCCCAAGTTTGAGGAGTTCTCAAGTAGGGAGGTTGGGTACAATTAGTGGACCTTCTCCTGTAGAAGAATTGGTGAGTCCTGCAACCCAGAGTAGTGGGCTTTTGGATAAGGTAGATCCAATTCCTCAAAACAGAGAGCCCATTAACAGGAGGACAGGGACAGCCTTTTTTTATAGCGAGGGGATTCAGTCAAAAATTTATGGGGAGGAGGCATCATCAAAGGCGCAAGAAGGGCAAGGGATCCAAGGAGAAATTACTCACGGTTCTCAGGAATCCTCGAACTCTAAAGAAGAAGATTGGACTTCGAAGGAGTTCCAAGAGAGCGAAGATAGCGACTTCGATTGCAACTGGATGGGAGGCTTCTCTCAGGGGAGGAGTGAGGATACGGCGTCTTTAAACGAGGAAAAGATTGGAGGGTCGTCCACAGTTGAAGATAAGTCTCCGAATGTGAATGGATGGGATCCTGTTGAGGAAAATATGCAGGTTTCCTCGCCTACAGGTCAGAGTTCGAAGGCCATTACGGCTCATGCAGGAATTCCTGAAGTTCTTCAAGCAGTCCCAATTATCTGTGAACCGTTATCAGTGATAGGTCCAGAGTATTGTAATGTTACCGAGTCTTTGGGGTGCATCGAAGACAAAAAAATCGGTCTGAGTTCAGAAGAGATTAGACGGTTTTGGCAAAGCTATAGGGGTTCCGTGTCAAGGGTATGAAGATAAAATTCCGGAGCTGTTGCAGGAATTGGAAAAGGGTAGAAAATCAGTGGGAACCGAGGCTCGTTCAGACAAATTGAAGTCCCAGACAAAGGGCAGTAGGGAGCTGAAAAATCTGAGCTGCAGTCTGAATTTTGACCATGCTGGGGGAGGGGGTAGCAGGGGTACAGACTCTTCTAATCAGTTGTGATTATGGATTTAAGAATTATCTCTTGGAACGTAAGGGGAATTAATGACAAGTCTAAAAGGTGTGTGATCAAAGCAGCTTTGCGGCGGTGGAATCCTCATGTTATTTGTTTAGTGGAGACAAAGTTGGAGAAAGTGGATAATTTGTTAGTCAACTGTGTAGGAGGTAACAGATGGAGAAAGTGGAACATTTGAATGCTATAGGGGCTTCTGGAGGGATTTTAGTTATGTGGGACAGTAGAGTGGTTGCAAGTTCACAGGGGTGAATGATGATTTTAATTGGATCTTCGCGGGGATTTATGGGCCGTGCATGAACTCTGTCCGTAGTGGGTTGTGGGATGAACTGAGGGATGTGGCTTCTTTGTGGAATTTCCCTTGGTGTATCGGTGGGGATTTCAAGGCCATCAGAGATTTCCTCATGAGCGTACTGGAACTAGAACCTATTCATAGTCTATGTCGGATTTCAATGATCTGATAAATGACTTGGAGCTTGTGGACCTTCGATTAGAAGGGGCAATCACCTGGTCGAGGAATAGTGAGTTGACGCAGTGTTCAAGATTAGATAGATTCATTGTTTCTATGGGTTGGATCGAGCACTTTGGAGAAGTTTCGCAGTCGTGCCTCCTCAGGGTGTTATCTGATCATATCCCTTTGCAGCTGGACAGTGGTAGCCTAAGTAAAAGGAAGTCTCCATTTCGTTTTGAAATTATGTGGTTTGAAGAGACGGGCTTCCGGGAGTGGCTGGAAGAGAAGTGGAAGTCTTTTGTTATAGAGGGGAACCCGTGTTTCAGATTTGCGTGGAAGTTGAAAAGGCTAAAAGACGAGCTGAAAGAGTGGAATAGAACTATTTTTGGGGATGTCAAGGTTTGTCTGACCTCCCTTCTTGAAACAGTGAAATTATTGGATGAGAAAGAAGGCAGTGGGGGCTTGAGTGGGGAGGAATTGGGTAGAAGGAACACGACTAGAATGGAAGTGCAGCGACTCTTGTGCAGTGAGGAGATTAGTTGGAGACAGAAGGCTCGTATTCAGTTGCTTAGAGAAGGAGACAATAACACTAGGTTCTTTCATTGGATGGCCAATGCTCACAAACAAGGAAATCAGATTCGCAAGGTTTTAATTAATGGTGAACTTTTGGAAGAGAGGACTCTGATATTAGAGAGGATATAGCAGGCTTTTATAAAGGATTGTATTCAGAAGGTAGGGATTGGCACCTAAAGCTTGAGTGGTTGAATTTCAAGTCTCTGAATGCAGCAGAAAAGGATTTACTTGAACTGCCATTTTTAGAAGAAGAGGTTCTGGCAGCGGTGAATGGTATGAAAGGGGACAAAGCCCCAGGCCCGGATGGATTCCCCTTGGTGTTTTTTCAGAATTGCTGATCGATGATCAAGGATGAGTTGATGGAGATCTTCACTTTTTTTCATACCCACAAAAGGTTTGAAAAAAGTCTGAATGCGACCTTTATATCGCTGATCCCAAAAAGGAAAGGAGCGGTGGACATCAAAGAATTTAGACCTATTAGTTTGATTGGGGGTGTTTACAAAGAATGCGACCTTTATATCGCTGATCCAAAAAGGAAAGGAGCGGTGGACATCAAAGAATTTAGACCTATTAGTTTGATTGGGGGTGGACATCAAAGAATTTAGACATCAAAGAATTTAGACCTATTAGTTTGATTGGGGGTGTTTACAAGATCATTGTCAAGGTTCTTTCCATTCGGCTGAAAAAAGTGATTGGAAAGGTTATTTCCGATTCTCAACATGCTTTTGTGCGGGGGCGACAGATCTCATTGCTAATGAAGTTGTCGACTCGAGATATCGAAGTGGAGACCCTGGGTTGGTATTCAAGCTGGACATTGAGAAGGCCTACGATCATGTTAATTGGGGGTTTTTGAACTTCTTGCTGCTCCGTATGGGGTTTGGAGATCGTTGGAGGGACTGAAATCTTTTCTGCATTTCTTTGGTCAAATTCTCGGTGATGGTGAACGGGGAGCTGGCTGGGTTTTTTGGTAGCTCGTGGGGCCTACGGCAGGGAGATCCGATGTCGCCATTTCTGTTTATTATTGTTATGGAAGCCCTGAGTAAAATCTTGGATGTTACGGTCTCTAGAGGCCTGCTCCGTGGTTTTAATGTGGGGAGAGTAGGAGGAGAGGAGATTATGATATCCCACCTGATGTTCACGGATGATACTCTCGTGTTCTGCGAGGCTGCTAGTGATCAATTAGAATATCTTTGATTAGCGCTGTTATTTTTCCAAGGGGCTTCAGGGCTGAAAGTTAACATCAATAAAAGTGAGTTGTACGTTGTGGGTGGAGTGGATGATATCGACGAGCAAGCGAACTTTCTGGGGTGCAAGGTGGGCACTTTTCCAAGATCCTATCTGGGCCTTCCATTAGGGGCTCCAACTAACAGCAGGAAATCTGGAATCCAGTGATCGAGAGGTTCAGGTTCGAACATAGACTGGCAGATTCGAACGTAAACAGTATTTGTCAAAGGGGGGTAGGTTAACTCTCATAAAGAGTACTCTGTCCAGTTTACCCACACATTTTATGTCTGTCTTTGGATTGCCGGTTGCAGTGGCTAAAAGGCTAGAAAAACTGGAAAGAGATTTTTTATGGGAGGGCCAATTGGAAGAGAGAAAATTCCATCTGATCAAATGGGAGAAAGTATGTTCTAGTTTGAGATTTGGAGGGCCTGGTATCAAGAACCTTAGGGTTTTTAATACAGCTCTTATGGGGAGGAAATGGCTCTGGCGTTATTTTGGTGAGAAAGAATCCCTTTGGAGGAAGGTAGTGGTAGGTAAATTTAGGGAGGACAGACATAGATGGTTCCCAAATGTGATTTTTTCTCCTTATGATGTGGGTGTTTGGAAAGGCATCAGGAAACGATGGGAAGTGCTGAAGAGGTTTATATCCTTCGTTATTGGAAAGGGGACTCAGTCAGTTTTTGGAAAGATAAGTGGCGTGGCGAGAGAGAGTTGCTGAGAGCTTTCCCTGCCCTCTACAACATAGAAGTTGACAAAGATGAGACTGTCAGCTCTGTTTTGCATTTTGTTGGGAAAACTGTGGTATGGACTCCCTCTTTTAGAAGGAATGCGCAAGACTGGGAAGTTGACATTTTGGGCCAATTCTTTGAACTGCTATATAAACAACAGGTGAACAGGAATGCTGAAGATGCTGTGGTTTGGGCTGGAGAGAAGTGCATATATTCTCTGTGAAGTCCTTCTATCACAGCTTGCTTACGGAGCAGGATTCCTTTCCTTGGGGTAGTGTGTGGAAGACTAAAGCTCCCTCTAGGGTGGGTTTTTTCGTGTGGGAAGCTGCAAATGGAGCCATCCTCACGGAAGATAATTTGAGGGAGAAGAAAGATGTTTCATGTGTAAAAGGGATGAAGAGATTGTGAATCACCTTCTGCTTCACTGCCCAATGGCAAAGGACTTATGGGATTTTGTTCTCTGTTTATTTCGGGTGGACTGGGTAAATCCTCTTTCTATTAAAGAGACGTTGATGAGTTGGGCTTTCTTCAAACGTAAGAGGAATCCTTGCAATTTTTGGATGGCTGCGGCAGCAGCAAATTGCTGGGCATTTGACAATATAGAAAGAAGCTGCGAGAACCTTAAGGAACATATCATCCAGCTTCTGTACTTTTGGTGCCACAATGTGGTCTCGCAGGGGCTAAGCCCCTTTGTTGAACTTGTGGATAATAGGTCAGTAGGACTGTAGGAGTCCTTCTCCTACTTTTGTAAATAGGATGTGTCACCTCTTTTGAGGTCCGTTATTAATATATACTCTTTATTTATCAAAAAAAATGAAACAGCAATTTGTGCATGGCAAATCAATATGTTCCAGCGAGTTCAGATGGAAAGGTATCAACAGTTTTTGAGAAACACACCATATCGTGTATTAGTACGTGAATCTTTTATTGAACGACCATGCCGCCATCCCATTGTTAGCATCAGTCTAACACCTGACAGGCAACAGCATTAAGAATGGAGAGGTGTGGTTGAAAAACAAAACGAAAAGTTTATTCTACAACAAACAAACCAATAGAATCTGTAGCTGGAACAATAATTTCATCTGGAACGGGTCCAGGAATAGCTGATGGCCTGCAAATCAATGAGATCAAGAAAATATTAGTTTCTTTTTTTTTTCATAACGCAGTCCACAGGAAACAGAAACCTTATATGAAAAGAACAATAAATGATACAGAGGAGGAGGGCAATACTACGTAGGGGAAAATAGAAGAGAACTATAAGGGAGGATAGGAGAACTACAAGATTGAGTAGGGTAAGAAAAGAGGCAGATGGAATATAAAGTCAGCACGCTTGACCCATAAGAGATATCCTATCCATTATCTGGTCAGGTAATCTCTAACGTCAAATGCACAGGGAACTCTTTTTAGCCCTAACTGGGGGTCTATGGCTGACCGATATTGCACACCACCATTTAGCTGTACATATATGTTTATGGATATCATATAATTTTAAAAAATTGAGTCTAGATCTCATCTTTTGAACAGCTGCTGCTCTGGATAGCACCTCATACCCAGCAATGACTCGTCTACACATTGAAAATCATCCTTCTGAATTTAAAGAAACAACTAAGAAACTAATGGGATCAACCCCAATCAATAATCTAACACAAAATAAGCAACATACAAAAGATCAAACATACAGTCCCATGGTTGGTAGCCACTAATCTTGGATTGATTAACAAGTGATGTAAATAGACATAAAAAAAGAGAATATGGAAATAATGAGAGTAGAAATACCATGAGGGGATATGAACAAAGAAATAGCAAAGGAAACAAACTTAGATAACCAAAAGCCCACTAACTAGATATAATATCTCACTAAAAAAATCAATTCAGGAAGAGACAGGTCATAATAAATGGTGCGGAGAAATGGAATTATGGAGGAGTTTTCCTGATCTTTTCACCTTTTCAGGGTGAAAGATTGTTTGGTAAATTCAGTGTTACAAATGAAAGAGGGTAGAGTGGTGTGGAATCCTACTTTTAGACGTAATTTTCAAGATTGAGAAATGGATCTTTGATGTGTTTCATCGATAAGATCCATGCTGTGCAGATGGGGGAAGCCGGGAGGACAAGGTGAGATGGGAAGGTTCAAAGAGTGGAAAATTTTCTGTCAAATCCTTCTACGATAAGTTGCTTCATATAAATTACACTTCTTTTCCATGGAAGTCGATTTGGAAAACTAGAGCTCCAAGTCGAGTTGCCTTTTTTGCATGGGAGGCATGTAATGAAGCAATACTTACAGGCGATAATCTGCGGCGAAGAAACAAGATCTATGTTAACAGATGTTTGATGTGTAAAGTCAGTAAAAGAAAGAGTAAACCATCTGTTGATTCTAGGGGTGTAAATCGGAACCACCGAACCGAACCAAACCAAGCTAGTCGGTTTTGGTCGAAGACGGTTCGGTTTCGGTTTCAAAAATTGTAAACCCACCCGGTTCGGTTCGGTCCGCATTTTTTGGTGTCGCACCAAACCAACATATATATTTTTATTTATTTATTATACAATATATATTATATATTACATTTGTTAACTATTTTGAACCTTTGAATCATCTTATATGCATAATATAGGCCTTTGATTTAGTCATATATAGACATACTAAACCAAACAAAATTTTGATTGTTGGAAAACTATTATTTCTTCCATTGTTTGTGTTTATTTTAGAATTTGTATTGTTTTACTTATGATAATTTGTTGTTAATTGGTTATTTCATAATTTTGATGTTAATTCCAAATTAAAATCTTATTTTTATTGTTATTTTTAATGTTGGTTAATTTGATTAAAAATAATTTATATAAACCACAAAACTGAACAAACCAAACCAAACCGAGTGGTTCGGTTCGGTTCCAAACCTTACTCGGCTCGGTTTGGTTTGAGATTTTTTGAACCAATAGGGGCGATTCGGTTTGTGGTTATAAACCAAACCAAACCGAACAGCTTACACCCCTAGTTGATTCACTGTCCAGCAGCTAGAGACTTATGGAAAAACTTAGGGATTTTTAAAATCTCTTCAGGTGATGCCTGGATCTTTTAGAGAGGTGCTGCTGAGTTGGTCTTTATATAAGAGAAGGAAGAGGACTACTTTTTGGGAGACAATTCCTTTGGCTGTGGTTTGGACTCTTTGAGGGGAAAGAAACAAAAGGGCATTTGAGAATGAGGAAGGCTCTATACTTCAACTTAAAGACACCCTGCTTCGCACTCTATTATTTTGGTGTTCCGAGTCAATGGAGACTCTATTTACTAGATATTATTTTGTAGAATTTGTTAATAATCTTTCCTTTGATTAATGTGTATACTTCTAGTGTACAAAAGATGAACCACCTAATTTGGTGCTCTGATTTATACAATATTTACTTATCAAAAATAAATAAATAAAAATCATTGAACTGATCATTTATATTGCCCTGTTTTCACAAATCCAACAAAGAATTATCGCAAGGGATTGTTATAACCTCTCCTGTTGTTCCCTCTCAGCTTGCTTACGAGCTAGTTCAGCAGCCGTAAATCCAAATGTGTCAAACTGCATAGATGTCCCCAAAGAATTGTTCTCCATTTCCTAGAATATGAAAAGAAGAGGCCTTATGTGAGTATTACATGACTAATGACTATCTTACGGTCTAGAAATGATGTCAGTAACAAATCATAATCCAGAGAGTAACATTGACCACAGCTCCTGCTAGTCAATTGTGAATATTAATGAACACATGAATAGATCATTTGGGAAGTTCTCTCCATAATTTTATGTGTTTCATGATGCGCCAGTGAAAGTAATCATTACTACTGAGAATTATTTGTAGAAGACATTACTCACCCAGGATAATGACTCCTGCGGAATGCCAATAATAATATTACAAAGGATGCTATCCAATTAACACTTCAAAAGACCACAAAATGATGTACAAAGCTTGAAAAAGATCTATGCAAAGATTCTATTATTACATAATAGAAGTTTTAATTCTTAACCCCAATGTAATTACTCTTAACAGGATCTTATAAATGGGTCAACATTATAAGGATATTCAAACAGGTAATTGCCACAAAACAGATATGAAAATAATAGGCTCTATTTGCGGTTAATGATCTCAAAGCCGGGTATTCTAAAGTAATATAAGGTGGGAAGGGGAGGTGAGTCGGAGTTAGAGGTATCTCATTTGCTCTTTGCGGATGACACATTGGTTTTTTGTGGGGCAGAGGGGCACAACTGGGTTACCTTCGTATGGTGTTACTGTTTTTTCAAGCAGTTTCGGGGCTCAAAGTAAATATCCTCAAGAGTGAGATTATTCCAGTAGGTGTGGTGAATGACATTGGGAGCTTAGCCGGCTTTTTTGGATGCAAGACCGCGACTCTCCCTTCCTCATACCTTGGACTTCCCATTGGTGCTCCGATCAGAAGCAAAGCTATGTGGGTTCCGGTTGTCGAGCGGTTCAAGCACCGTTTGGCGGGTTGGAAAAAACAATTGCTTTCCAAGGGGGGCAGGTTAGGTACTAGTCAAGAACACTCTTTCAAATTTACCGACCTATTTCCTTTCTCTGTTTGTGATGCCTACCTCTATCCGGAATAGACTTGAAAAATTAGAAAGAGATTTTTTATGGGAAGGTCGATCGGAGGAGCGGAAATTCCATTTAGTCAAATGGGATAAGCTTTGTACTAGAATGCAAGAGGGAGGGTTGGGGGTTAGGAATCTTAAAGTGTTTAGTGAGGCATTGCTAGAAAGGTGGCTGTGGAGGTATCTCACAGAAAGGGAGGCATTGTGGAGGAGATTGGTGGTGAGTAAGCATGGTTTGGGGGATCATGCGTGGTTTCCTGCGGAGGTTGTTTTGCCTTTTGGGGTGGGGGTGTGGAAGGGCATAAGAAAAGGGTGGAGTTCCTTTGAGAGGTTTCTTGCCTTTGAGGTGGGAAATGGAGAGACAGTTAGGTTTTGGGAAGATAGATGGTGTGGAGGGAGGAAGCTGAAGGTGGATTTTCCAGCGCTGTTTGAAGTCACTAGGGATAAGGGCTGTTCGGTTAGCTCGGTGTTGTCAAGGGAGGATGGTAGACTTAATTGGAGTCCAGTTTTCAGGAGAAATTTTCATGATTGGGAGGTGGAGTCGCTGCTGCGATTTCTTGAGCTGTTAGAGGCTCAGAAGATTGATAGGGCAGAAGATAGAGTGATCTGGAAGGCAGCTAAGGGTCAGATATTCACGGTTAAATCTAATTACTTGAAGCTGTTGAATTGTGAGCGAAATTTTTTTCCTTGGAAAACGGTGTGGAAATCTATAGCGCCCAAAAGAGTGGCCTTTTTTGTATGGGAAGCTATGCACGAAGCTATCCTAACGGTAGATAATCTTCAGAAGCGGAATATTTCTTTAGTGAACAGGTGTTTCATGTGCAAGGCGAGCAAGGAGAGCGTGAACCATCTGCTTCTTCATTGTCCGGCCGCTTCAAATCTGTGGAGTTTGTTGTTGAATCTTTTTAAAGTGCCTTGGGTGATGCCGAGATCAGTTTCTCAGCTGTTGAGGCGTTGGTCTGTTCGGCGCAGAAACAGGTGCATCGGGATTTGGGAGGCTGCCCCTTTGGCAGTTTGTTGGGTGATCTGGAGGGAGAGAAATCAACGGGTTTTCAACAATGAGGAAAAGTCTATTCCGGTCTTGAAGAATTCTTTGCTTCGCACTCTATTTTCTTGGTGTTTAGAGGCTGTGAACTATCCTCTGGCTTCGAAAATGTCTTTTGTAGAGTTTGTAAATAACATTTCTAGTGGGTAGAAGCTCTCAAGCTTTTGTATACTTCTAGTGTACTAAGGTCGCGTCACCTTTTTTGACGCTCATATTTATATACTCTTTACTTATCAAAAAAAATATAATGGAACATGGCAAGCACATGCTATTGCAACCAAGAAGGATCCATGAATTATTAACAAGTACGATAATGAACCAATATTGATATTTGCGCCGCCCCATAAAACTTATGTAACAAAGAAGTATCTCAAATCATCACAACTCTTGATTTTCCAATGAATCAACTTGCCAAGTACTTGGTCACGACGTGATTGATAGAAGTTTTCAAAGCAAATGGACTAATATTTTGCTCCAACATAAGATGCAAAGGCCAAGTGCTCAGCTTGGCTCTCATCCATAGTTGTCAAAGTTGAGAGGCGCTAAAAAGTCGAGAGGTCTATATTTGAGGCGAGAGGCGAGGCGCTAAAAAGGCGCCCAAAAGGCGCTCACGGAAACAATACTAACGAAAAATATATAAAGTATATATAACTTAATAAATTTCAACAAAACATATCATAAGTGAGCATAATACATGAAACTAAGTTATAATATAATATCAATAATACAAATTTCATCATTCATAGTTGAAATTCCAATGCATTAGATGAACTAAACTAAAACTTCAAACAAGAAAATAAATAGTTATCAAAGCAAATAAAAATAAAGTCATGTAAATCAAAAGAGAACTAAAGACATGGAATGTAATTAGTAACAACTAACAACAACAAAGGACAAAAAAACAGAATAATTATCAAACAAAGTAATGTACTGGTCAGTGACTCTGTGTCCAAAAAAAAGATAAGTAATTAACTATACAGTTCAAAAATAGAAACAAATTTAAGTTTTAAAAAAAATATTTGAAGTTTAATCTACTGTGTGAATTCAAAAATAGAAACAGATTAATTAATTTCAAAGAAAGGAAAAAAAATATTAATGTAGAACAGAACATTGAAGAATAAACAACTCCCTCTGTAAGTCGAACCCTAGCCCAGAATTGTAGAATCGAACAGAGGATGAAGACAGATGAGACGAGAGAGAGATACAGAGTGAAAGACAGAGATTGAGAGGCTTACCTGAGTTATCGGAGAAGAGAGTGAGAGACTAAGATGTGCGAACTCCCTCTGTAAGTCGAACCCTAGCCCAGAATTGAAGAATCGATGAAGACGAATTGTCGGGAACTTTGTTGGGACTTGTAAGGCTCAATATGTGTTCGTCTGAAGTCCGAAGGTCTTTTAAAGGGTTTTCTCTATTTATAATAACCCTAAATTGCGTCGTTCAACATTTAAAATAAAATAAAATTAAAGTGTTCACCTTTAAGAGCCTTTTTCACGCCTCACACCTCTCTAAAAGGTGAGAAAGGCATACGCCTGACCTCGCCGACTGGCCTTGGTCTCTTAGGGCAATGAACCCTCGGCTAGTGGCGCTTCCCGCCTGAGGCGAGAAAGGCGAGCGCCTTTAACAACTATGCTCTCATCACAGAAGTTTCGCACTCAACCCCTGAATTTTTTTGTGGGTTCTTACAGTTTGTGCAGCTTGACTATTTACCTGCCATCTGACTCCACTATCCACTATATACTGTTTGGAAGTAACATTCTCTCACGTCATCTCATGACTATGCTAACACAGAGGCCAGGGAAGCTAATGAATCACTACTAGGGTCTGAATTTCTGAACCAAACCCACCACAAGAAAACATCCAATCAAGCGATACCTGTACGATTGAAGAACGATGGCAGTCATCCATTTGTTTTCTAGTCTAGTTTCAAGAACTAATATCCTCGCAGTGTGTTAAATAAAATGTTGAGTTGAAGTCTTGTCACGTAACACAGAACTGAAATGTGAAAGAAAGCCTAATTAAGGTACATCCAGTTTTCTAACAAATCTTGTATGCTCCTCACTTCTGTGTCCTCAACACTTTTTTCAGCTTTTTCTTCTCTTTCGTTTTTTCTTTTTTCATTTATTCATTTCGTTTGGAAGATAAGCAATGGTAAATAATAAGATGCATTCAGTTCTATAAGGTTAGAGAAATGGATCCATCTACATGATTAAACATAATTAATGTTAAAACTCTCTGGAATGGATAACATCAAAAGAAAAGCTTTGTCAAGGGCGCCCACAGTTCCTTCCCAAGTTTCCTTTAAGTGGAAGACAAAAATCCCACCTCACTATTGCTATCTTTGTTCAGACTGCTGCTTTGATCTTATGAAATGAACGTGTATTCTAGTCAACTGCCGCTTCATCCAAGAGAATTGTGAAAATGGTTTGTATTATGGATATACCATGATCTTAAGAAAACGTGTACTCTAGTCACTGAGACTGCATCCAATAAATCGTGAAAACAGATTGTCTTATGAATCTACGATGTTGCGACAGGATTGTAAGAAGTCATATCCGATTTTCAGCCTCTCTTGCTTTATTTCTTATTATTTCAATGTTGCAAGTCAAGGTCTCTAGATCACTGGTGTGGAAAAACTAACAGAAATATTAGGGTGACACATGAACATGTATTTGATGGGCAATGATATGACTTCGGTGAAGCTTCGATTTATGCTCTGCATCTCCTTTTATTGTTTTCAAGGAGCTAAAAACTGGTGCTTCAGATAAGTTTGCTGAAGGGAATTATCCTTACATTCATAGCTGATAGGTAAGGTATGCAACCTTTTTGGATTTGCATAGCTTGCAGGTTTCATTTCAGGTCAGTTTATTCTTAGCCTGGGAGAGGAAAGGCCAAGGAAAAGGGCTCGGCAGTACATCCTTAACTCAAGAATTGATACGAAATATTATAGGTAAAATGTATCCCAAGGACAGGCTAAATCTAGTGCCAGGGAATAAGGCCCCATGTTTTCACACACAATACACTAGTACCAATCAACCATATTGAATCCAGTTGTTTACTGTTTTCAATTAGTAAACTGACAGCAATATTAAAGATGAATGGCTGTGGCTTGTGAGATGACCTTGCATTGGACTGAGCCGGATGGCGATAAAGGATTCACGTAGCCAACACCCCGAATGGTAAACGAAATCTTTACATAATGAAGAAGGCATATAATAAAGGCAGAGTTGAGTTGAATGAGTTAACGAAATTTTTACGTAACGAAACTTCATGTAGCCGACGACCCAACTAGCTGGGACAAAGGCTGAGTTAAGTTGAATGTGTAAACGAAATTTTTACGTAATGAAAAAAGCATATAATCAAAGGTGCCCCACCCAAGGACCAAATCATCAGGCTCAAGAAAAAAGGTTTTAAAAGTGCACTTGCTCGAAAGCACATCAAAATTAGACTCTCAAATGTTCACATACTCTTCACTTTAAAGCTTGTAGCTAGTTCAAATTTAAATCCAATGCGTAAAGAGTATAATCATATCAATTCCATTGTATATATAAATAAACAGTGCTAAAGTACTTGAGCGTCTCCAAAAAACTTAAATGGGTGTAGTTATTCTCGTACTAAACAAACTCTAAGTGAAAAACAGTGTATGCAAAAACTTCCTAGTGATATGGAAAACAAAATCTCATAAATTAACACGGAAAGTGCAAAACAATATGATAGTACGTACAGCTTTCTCATCGTCGTCCAAGAAGTTAGAAAGACTTTGTTGTTGGATTTCAGCTCTGTTTTTCCTTGATGAAGTAAATGCTTTTGGAGTCCATCCTGCATGATTTCACACAATTACATACCTACCTTCGAGTCTTGATACACCCAAAATCAAATGAAGTAATAATCTTAACAGCAACCCAAAGTCTTGATACACCCAAAGTCAAATGAAGCAATAATCTTAACAGCAACCCAAAGTTTACCCTCTTTAGAGCCCACGGTATTGTAGTAACCAGCAGAGTAACCTCCACTAAATGCCCCATGAAATCTTCTCCGTCCTTCCTCATCTCGTACCTGAGAAGTAAATGATCTCATATTTAACATGCAAGGTACAAAACATAGCATCAATAAATACATTCAACCCTTGCCGACTTTTGCAATGAGGAAGCCTATTGCACTAGTTTGTCCTTTTGTTAAGGATGAACGACTTTATGCATATACTCCCTGAACACAGGATCACTTTTCATTTCTTCAAATATAATGACATTGCAGTGTTAATTAATGTGTTTCGAGATTTCAGATACGGTGAATAGCTTCAATCACGTTTTGAGATGCATAATGCACAAATCGCCAGTCATAAACAAACAAACAAATAAATAACTAAGGACAAACGAATTTCTGCATATACACCCTGAACACAGGATCACCTTTCATTTCTTCAAAGATAATGACATTGCAGTTTTAATTAATGTGTTTAGAGATCTCAAATTCAGTGAATAGCTTCAATCGTGTTCTGAGATGCATAATGCAAATCGCCAGTCATAAACAAACAAACAAATAAATAAATAACTAAACACACTAAAAAATAGAGTTTGCAAACATGACCGGAAACCAAAAAATGAAAACTCTCTAAAAACTTCTTAAACCAAAGTATGCCAACGTTTATGGAGAACTACGAAATTAAACAAAACTGAACAGATTTCACAATCTGAAATAGGCCTAAAATCACAACATAAAGATTTCACAACCTGAAATAGGACAAATTACGAAACGGAGGTGTGCACCATAATTGCTAACCCTAATTAAGAACAAATCGACGCCAAATATGATTACTACTCGACTGAGCCTGATAGAAGCTGGAAAAAGAATAACACAAAATATGTCAAAGGCAACTATTGAATCACCTCTTGCTTCCAGGGAACGACACTTCGCAACTGACCGGAGGCCTCAGCAACGGATTTCTTCTTCCGGCTGCTTATGTCTTCTTCCCGCTCAATCGGCGTACCGTAAAATACGAAATCTTCTTCATCACTCTCCATCCTTAACCAGACTACCTGTTTGATGGATTTTGACGATTCCCGGTTAGTACGAGTCAGTTGGCGCAACCGGAGTAACAATGGAGGGACAAATGTTTAATCAGTCCAACCAAATATTCGGACTAAATTGCCTAAATATTCAAAACGGTGCAACTTTGTTTCTTTTAGGTCGACACTTTTTAATACAGTTTAGAGGTTTCATTCTTTGATGGTTCATTAGCCGGTAAAGAAATCCACATCAAGAGATTTACAGCCGGCCCTTCAATTATCAGCAACTTTAATGTCAGTAATTTACTCCCTCATCGCCAGACAAGGCCTATTATATTTTATTTTGATATGTTTCACACACAAATTTCATTTTTAAAAGCTAAATAATAAAAATATTATTTTATTACTAATGAACGGTTAAAAATATTATTTTTTAAAAATTTAATTTTTAAACAGGAACTCTTTATTCGAAACGGATAAAATATTTATTATTGTAATAATTAGATTTTTTCAAACATGAGTTTTTTTTGTGGAATGAAACAATTACATGTTAGCAGAGTTAGTAATACATGGGTCCTTTGTATAAAGCTGGAAAGAACGTATAAGATTAATACATATTTTTATTTTAAAAAATTGCGTAAAATAAGTAAACAAAAAAAATATTTATATATATTTGTGCCGATATAATATAAATATGATTGAAATATACGAGACAACAAATGTCATATTTTGAATAGATGACCTTATATTTTCTTTGCATTTAAATTTCAATATTTCTTAATATTATCACTTCTAAACTCTCAAAACTTATTTTCATATTGTTACATATTTATCCAACAAATAACTACAGGTTAGTAGTTGCATGATTTTTTTAATTCATAAATCTAATCAAACCCCCCAAATACCTCCCAACGAGATTCAACATGTGATTAACAGCAAAGAGAGTGAGTACTCTAACCAATAAAGCAAACATGGAATCTCAATAAAAGCATGATTAATCATATATACTCTCATGTGTGAATTTAGAAAGTACGAGCCGCGAGCCCGTGACAAATAATGTTTATTAAACTTCATAACTAATATTTTTTATGTTAAATATTTTATTTGATTAATTTGCGAAAAATAAGTTAAATAAATTGAATGATTGAAGTAGTTAGTTAATATCACCAAATTGTCTACCAAAGTTTTATATGTAATGTACCGTTTAAAGTTATTTACATGTGTTATACACTTAGTATATGTGTATTTATTAATTATGCAAGTTAGAGCATCTCTAACTGGTTTGTTCTTTATCCATGTTATAAGCGGACTTCATTGTCACATCAATCTATATATATATATATATATATAATAACAAATGTGATTTTAACACAGCTTAATATAGCAATTTCTCGCCTAAATCTTTTTGCCAAATATGGAAAGTGATCTTTATATAATAAATAGTTGTATTTTTTAATTTAAAATATAAAAAGTTATCTCTGCCTTAGAATATGCAATTAGTTGAAATATGAAAAGATGTAATCAATACAACACAAGTATTTGAACATATAGAACTTAAACATCATATTTTTTTACTGCACTAATATAGCAAGTTGTATTAAATATCTAAATATTTAACTTTGAAACCCAGATAATACATACAATAGAAATGGTGAAGTTCATCCTAAATTCACCAAATTTTAGCAGTTGAGAATCATCCGCGTATAGCCTTTAATTTTGTTTTTAATTTGTTTTCATTTTGCTTGAATACAATTTAATTACAAAGATAATGTCCGTGCGTTCAATGTACATGTAAAAAACTAGTTATTTTACTAATACGTCTCTCTAATGACACATATGGTCTGTTATATTTTGTTTATCGGGATTTATGACTTATGACTTTAACTTACAATAAATTGTTTTTAAAGTTTTTTATTTCACTTATAGTAAGATAAGTCATAAGTTATATACAAGTCACTTAAAACACGTATAAGATCATAAGTTGTAAGCATAACATTGTGCTTATTTATAATTATCAAAAACATGTAAGTCATCTTCTTTATTAAGATTATATATATTCCAAAATTGCTCTTCGTAATAATAGTTATAATAAAAATAATAACAAAAAGTAATAATAATAATAATAATGATAATAATAATATTTAAAGAATTAATAATAATGAATAATATTAATATTATTAAATAATGATGATAATAGTAATAGTAATAAGAATAAGAATAATAAAAATAGTATTAATAAGAATAAATCGTAGCATTGGTCCCTCGACTATAAACTGGTCACATTAATAATCATTTAACATTTTTTTGTCAAATTTTGATCCTACAAGAATTAAATTTTCACATCAATAGTCTTTTTTATGGATGTCATTAAAACATTACCGTTAAATTGTCATATGTCTCACGTACATTAAATAAGGGGTGAAATGATTTTTTTTTCAAACCTAACTTATATCATAATTTTCAATCAAGCCCTAAGTTTTGAAAAAAGACCCATAAGGTCTTCTTCCCCAATTACACAGACACACAAATCAATCAGTGGAATCAACAGGTCTCCCATCTTATTTGAGTGGGGGTTGCAAAACTATTAAACTGATTGAATTCACTCACAAGATTCTCCACACACACCACCATATATGCGCTCCTCCACACACAATAAAGAAAAACCCTAAAAATCCAACCTCTCATTTGCAATCTCAAATTGATTGCGCGAAATTAAACGACACCCACAAGAATTCAAGCCAAACACAGTAAACAATGGTGAAAAAGATGACCAATGCACAATCACAAGCCCAAGAAAACAGCAGCGACAAACCGACCAAAACCGTATAAGAAGCTTCATCCATGAAGGATGAGGAGAAGCTTAATCCCAAGAAAGAGCTCGCTAGCTTGAAGGCTACCGTCGAGCGCCGCCAGCAGGTCAACTCTTTGAATGTGGCAAATGGGTAGTCGGAATCTGAGTTCAGTCGGTCGGAAATTGAGAAGAAGGCGCTTCAGGAGGAGTTGACTTGGCTGAGTGACCAGGCTATCATGCTTCAGATTGAGGGTGGTTTGGTGTCTTCGTTTGTTTCTATGCAGGGGAAACAGCAGGCGGAGGTGGTTGGGGTTGGGGATAGGACGTTTGAGGTGAAAGAGAAGATGTAAAGCCTGGAAAGTGAAATAAAGCGTGTACTTGGAGAGAAGGGTGAGATTGAGAAAGAGATGAGTGATAAAGAGTTGGAGATTTGGATGGGAATAAGTATAAATAACATACGTGATAAAAACAAAAAAATATAGAGAGATGGAGAGAGAGGTGGTGGGTGTCAAGTGTGAGCTCAAGTAGGATGGAGACGATGGCGTTCAGAGAAGACGTGAAAATCGGAGACCTTCTTCAACCATATTTGCCATTCCGAGTTATTCAGTTTAATTCATTTGCGGGCCGGTGTAATTGGCGGAGAAGGCCTTTGGGTCGGTTTTCAAATCATAGGGACTCAATTGAAAATTGTGATATAAGTTAGGGTCGCGTTATTCTGATCCCCGATTCCTCTAAGTTGACCCCCCTTATAAGTGTACCCCGCCTCATTTTAAAATATTTGATATCAATATGTGTACCCCATAGTTTCCTATTTTACTCTTCTGAGTTTTTAACACACAATGTTAAATTAACCCCCTCAAAACCCAACCTCATCCCTCAAAACCCATAACACCGATACCTCTTTCCCCCTCCAATACGCACGGGCATTCCTTCCTCGAGCCATAAGCCAGGCAGCATTCCTTCCCAGCGCATTCCTTCCTCAACTCTTCATCTCCTCCTTTACTTCTTCATCTCCCGAACATCATAAAAAATGGAAAGAGGTATATATATTTTGAATTGATTTTAGTTTTATTTATTGTGTTTATACAATGTATTAGTTTATTGGGTTTAGATATGAGTGGAATCACGTTTTGTATTTATATTGGTATTAAAATTTGGATTTTTATTAAGAAAAATTCAGCCATGAACTCCGGAATTAGGGCTTAATGTTATGCATCTAGGGTCCAAACATCATTAAAAAGTTCGGACCTAACCTTCGGAACATTTTGATGATGTTCGGACCTCTTCTACCGAACATTTGTAACTTGTTCGTTAAGCCCTAGCCAAACATTTTTAATATGTTCCATCAAATTAAACCGAACTTTTTCAAATATTCTAACATTGTTGGCCGAACTTTTTTAATCTGTTCCAACATAACCTGTCGAACATTTTCAAAATGTTCCGACACCTGAAGTCGAACATTTTGAAAAAAGTTCCAATAGAGGGGACCAAACAGTTTGGATTAAAAATTTTGTCTATTTTTTCAAACTTGATGAACAAACATGTTAATTTATGAATGTCATGTACAGAGACATGCCAAAGGAAGAAGAATAGACCTACCGCATCGATTCAAAAAGCAAAGGCTAACACACATGCTCAAGCTGAGGCTGAGACACAGGCCCAGGCTGAAGCCGAGGCACATGCATAGGCCCGGGCACTGGCACTGGCACAAGCACATGGACACACTGAGGAGGAAGAACCGGAACCAATGGAGGAACAGAGAGAGCCACTGATTACTTTTACATGTCTTGGGGTCCATCAGAACGCAGTCTACTTCGTTTCTACCCGAAACAAATAGTTGTACATATATATCAAGGGCTAGAGCGACCGGTGCTGATGGTGAACAACCACAAACAAAAACTTTTAGCATAGAAAGTAAACACAAAAACTGTTTCTCAACTATGGAGGGACATTCTTATTGTAACTAAACTAGTACAGTTAAGGCATGTTTCATATCTGAATAGTGATAAGGTATTGGTTAGTGTCTTTGTGGAGCGGTGGCATGCAGAGACCAACACCTTCCACATGTCATTTGGTGAGATGACTATAACACTTAATGATGTGTTCTATATTACTAGTCTTCCAATTGCTGGGAAGTCGGTCTTTTTGGAAGGTTCAGTTTCCGCGTAAAGTTCGGTTGATGTTGTTTGTCGATATTTAGGAGTGTCTGAAGATGAGGCAAGAGAGAGAATGTGTGGTGCTAGAGGGTCGTCTATGAGGCTAGAATGGCTATGCACCCGTTTTGCTTCAGATGCATTGTCTGAGGATTCATAAACGGTTGCTTTCTCTCTTCGCGCTTATATGTTATACATGTTGGGTTATACAATTTTTGCCGATAAGAGCGGAAGTAGGGTTAGCATGACATACTTGGAGTTCCTCAGCGCTTACTTACTCATGGGGAGTGGCAGCCCTAACCTTTTTATATAAACATATAGGGAGTGCAACATATATGAATACGAGACAGATGGCCGGATATTTCACATTATTGGAGGTAATTACTTGTATTTATAGTTAAATTTGTATACTTATATTTTAATTTGTATACTTGTATTTATATTTTAATTTGTATACTTCTATTTATATTTTAATTTGTATACTTGTATTTATGGTTTAATGGTGTGTACTTTGTTCCAATAGGCATGAATATTTGAGAGATTCCAAATGTATACAACAGTTATTCCTAACGTGCACTATTACGAAGGTCAGGAACTTGCAAGTAGGTGGGAGCACAAGAGTGTTGCCAGTGTGCCCACTGACCCGTTGGTAGGTCTGCGGGAACAACTTGACGCCCTTCGTGCGGATGATGTGAGTCTTAATGTATTTATATGTATTGATTATATGTAGCAAATAACCATATTTTTTATATTATTAATCCATTATTTTTCAATTGTTGTAGATTATTTGGATGCCATATACTGAGCAGGTTAGACAACATTTCACATTTCACCGGATAGCCTTATACCATGGATGCATAAGATCAACTGATTATGTTGAGTCATACCACCCTGATTGCGTCCTCAGACAGTTTGGATACGTGCAGACGATTCCGGGGATGATTATTGCCCCTGATATCGAGAAGAGATGTATGTTGGTAAATAAGAATGTCTTGGCAATGCTTGTTTGATACTTCGATATTTGGGAAAGACAAATCTTATATGAGCAACAACTTGGTACAGTTGCCGAGCGACCATGGCAGTGTGCACCTGTCTATATGGATTGGTACAACCGTGTATCTCATCCAACCGTATGTAACCCTGAGCATCATTCCACCTTCCAATGGACTACTCCTGATGTAGGTTTACCAGATCCATGGGATATGGTTAGCTTAGCACACAGTTTCTTGGAACCGATGGCGGTGCGTTATGGTGCGGGAGACCAAGATATATTGTATAAAGAGTTGAGAATAGCGATCTAGAGTGCATACGGAGCATTGGGAGGGCAACAACATGGGGGACCGGGACCGTCTACAAGTGGCCAAGCTGAGGGAAAACGATCTAGGCGCTGTCGTAGAGAAACACTTGATTGCTTTGTAATCGAATTTGTTATAGTAGTTTGAATGACATTTTAGACACTTTTTATATGTAATTTAATAACTGATACCTTTTAGATCTTAATTTTATACATAGTAGTCTAAATATTCATAACCATACTATTATCAATAACCATAATTACAAAACATGTTAGTTTAAAATAATAGTCTCAATACTTCGCCCAACACTACTGTATCTTACACTATATGAGTACAAATCAAGTTTAGTCTGAAACAAGTCTTTCCACACTGATGCACACTGGTCGTGAAATTAATCCTAACGTATAGACACCGGTGGTAATAGGTAACTCTCGTGCAACAAAACCTGCAAATAAGTTATATATCTCAACAAACTATATAATATAATTGTAAAAATACTTACGTAACTTGGGTTGTGTGTACCTCGATAAAATAGTCTTCGTTTATTAATCAAATACAAATAAGTTTTGGGGAAGTCTCGGTCGCAGTCCTCAACGGGAGATACGTTACGGACATTCGTGTATCCAGACATACCATAGCTATATTATACGTTGATGCAACCAAGTGACCCATTTATGGCAAATAAAACAAATGTTTTCGCGGTGCATTGTCCTTGTAGTAATCCAGCGTTTGTAGGACCTTATCAACACGATCACTTGCCAGGAAAACACATTTATATAACTCTAAGTTAGCTGTCAACTCATGAAGGAGGTCTCGTTGAACTGCAAACCATCCATCTTGAGTTAACCCAAGTGCAGTGGCAACCGCACGATAACCGTAATGTCCATCCGCTTTAACATCCTTTGTCTCTGCAATAAAACTGGCAAACTGTGATGAGAGTAAGTCAACGAAATGAATCGCAGAGTTGAGTTTCAATTGTTGTCGTGTAACCTATTGAACGAAGACGAGTTAAGCATGAATTTAGCATTTTTTTTTTAATTGTAAAGATCTAGTAAACAACAAAACACATTAATTGAAATTATCGGTATCTTTCACCTAGTAGTCGATGGGCCAACCTCGTACGTCACATGTTCTCGCGGCGAGTAACTGTCTTTCATCGACTCGATATACTCAAACCTACTCGGATCACGTTTTGTTGATTTGTCAATTTTAACCTCTTTTTTTCTGAGGTCGACCACGAATAACTTCCAAAACCTGAGGATCAATCAGTGATGTAATTGATGGCATCACAAACTCTCTAGTTCTATTCAACAGTACCAACCTATCTGAGTCGGTTGAGGCATTGTTGTATATAGAATGAATTTCTTCAACTGTGTTTTTCCATGCACAATCCATTCCACCCCGAATTCCATTACCTTCGCTCTTAACCGATAACATATCCAACTTTCTCAAAAAACTATCAACTTGATTAAGAGGAATTGGCCTACCCAATTTGACAAGCTCAACGATCTCATGCGCACAAGGCAAACCACAAGTCTTTCTCGGCAATCCATAACAGTATCTTTGCCAACCACATATTATACTTCATAAATTTTATTAAACGCTTGTATGGATACCATGCATCGCAGATCCATGTATATAACTGATTTGAATTTGTGCATGACTACGTTTTTGCTCTTCTCAAATGAGTGTTTGATTACGATGTAAGAAGTCTCAATAAGAGTGTGAATTTGTCGTCAACAAGTCTCAAAATTACCTTGGCTCGATCCAAGTTGCCTTTTCAATGACGCGTGCTGACTCTTTGTCCTGAAAGTACAAACAATATTAAGTAATTTGAAGTACGTATGTAACAAATAAACGAAAACAATTAATACATGCTTGTTGAGGTATTGTCATAATGCATGACGGTATTTGTCCATATGATACAAATCTTTATTTGTAGGACTCAATCCATTGATCCGTCACATATTTGATGACACTTGGATAATCTTTGAACTCAGACTGCGGTCTTCCCAAATAGTCATTATACTACAACTCAGTATCAAACTTTACCAACAAATTCCAAAACATATTAAACGAATCCCACTTTTCTTTAGTCGTTAAGATTTTCCTAAAATTTGCCAAAACATTCTTATTGATGTGCCATCGACAAAGGAAATGTCTTGAGGTAGGAGACGTTATCTCAATTACATCCATTAAAGCTATTTATCTGTCAGTAATGATCACATTAGGCATACTCTATTGGTCCATCAATGATTTCAAGCATGTGCGCGCCCACGTATAGCTGTCTGTTTTCTCATTCTCTAAATAAGCAGCTGCAATTAAGAAGGTTATATTTGTAGATGTCACACCAACAATCTCCAACAAAGGTAACTTATACATATTTGTCTTGTACATGCAATCTATTAATATGACTTTTGGAAAGGCACGCAATAAATCAACACTTCCTGGGTGAGCGAAGAACATATCCTTCACAGTATTCGTCTTCTCGCACCGCCGATGATGATGGACGTATCCATGCTTCTCCAACATAAACGTAGATCTATTTTCTTGAAATTTTTCTTTCAAACGCGCCAAAATGTCCTTTGGTCTACTATTGGCGTGTGTCATATCAACCACATATTCCTCCTCAACTTTTGATAATCGACCGACGTATGAATGACCTTCTTTGTACGCTCCAAGTTCATGATTGTAGGCACCGCACTTGACAACCAATGACCATTCTCCAACTGACACTTACTCTGCCCCTCAAACTAAATGGACAACCAAGCTTCTTAGATCCGGTTTCTTTTTTTATCTTTCTTTCCAATTTGATCTTCATCGTTTGCTTATGATTTCTTGCATCCACTGTAATGAACAACACGTTCACAAGTTATTAATACTCGAGGCTTTTTCTTACCCGCACCACTGTCTGACCTCCTAACTATTATTACCATTTCAAGCTCATTCCCCTAGCACGCACCCAATCAATCAACATTTGGCGAGATGAAAAGAGTTCATGCGTCATCAAGACATCGGTGTAATATGCTACAATATCTCGAATAGGAGCTATCGCATTATTTTCAACATCAACAATCTCATTATTAACATGACCATCAACACTAGGATTTGCTGACAACGTGTTTGAATCATGTTACCAAATACAATAACTCATAAAAAACACAAGCTCCTTTAGTTTTTGAAAACTGTTCGGCTACAACAGGTGGAACATTTACAAAATGTTCGGCCAGTACTGGTTGAACAAATCAGAAATGTTCGGCATGATAGGCTCGAACAGTCTAGACAGATTCGCACAAATTACAAATGTTCGGCAAGGTCAATTGGAACATTTTTGAATGTTCGGCTGTGTCGATCCGAACATTTTTGAAATGTTCGGCTTCTTCCACCCGAACAATTTTGAAATGTTCGGTTGGAATCAGAAGAACATTTAAAAAATATTTTGTTGGATGAAGCCGATCATTTCAAAAAAGTTATGCTCTACAATTCCGAACCGTTTATGACGAGAACCTATTTTTTAAGAAGAAAAAAAATACTTTTTACACAAATTTAAGCAAAACAATGTTTTAAATATTTACCACAAAAGTCATAATGACTTGTTTTTCATCCATACTTGATATCTTCACACACAATGTTGAAGTCCTACGTTTTTTTGGAATTAAAAGTTTTTGGAAGGTGATTTATTCACCCAAAAAAAGGGAAGATGAAGGAGAACAAGATAATGTGTTAATAAAAATGTTTAGTTTATGAAGAAAAATGGTTTGAAGAAGAATATTTTTGGAAGACTTAAATATTTGTGTGGAAAAAGATAAAAAAAAAATGAGAATAAAGGGGATGAAGGAAATGAAGAATGAGTTGGGAAGAAGGGGGTATATTTGTTTTGGGGTAGAGGTTTACTTCGATGTTGTTTGTTTTAGAAAAATAGGATGAGAGTCTATTTATAAGTTTCAATGATATAATTATCTTTACACTTGAGGGTATTTTTGTCATTAAGAAAAAAATTGAAATGAGGGGTCAACTTGGAGGAATCGGGGTTTGGAATAACGCGACCCATAAGTTATGTTTGTAAAATTTTCATTTTAGCCCTTACTCAAAATACGTATGAGCACATGACAACTTAACGGTAATTTTGTTAACAGTATCCATCAAAAAGACTATAATTGTGAAAATTTAATACTCGTAGAACCCAAATTTGACAAAAAATTATTAAGGGATTATTAATGTGACCTACCTACAGTCGAAGGACCAACATTGCGATTTGCCCTATTAATAATAATAATTATTGTTATTATTATTATTAATAATACTAATAATCATAATAATAATAAAATTAGTGTTAATAATAATATACTAAAAGTAATGGTAATAATAATAATAAAATTAATGTTAATATCAATAAAATAATAATAATAAAGGTGATATTAATACTAATAATAGGTCATAATAATAATAAATAAAATTAATATTAATACTAATATTAATATTAATATAATAACATAAATAATAATACTATTATTATCAATGTTAATATAGTAATAATAATAAAGTAAATAATAATGATAATAATAATAATAATAAAATTACTATTAATATAAATAAAATAATAAACATTTAATAATAATAAAAGAAATAATAATGGCATGTTATATGCTAATTAATATATTAAATACTCCATCCATTAAATAATAGTTCTGTATCGACTTTTAAAAAACAAACCGATTGTTTTTTAAATGAAAATTTGATGAATAATTTATTTTTTGCAAAACTATAAATCTTGTAATTCACAATACACAAATAGTACAACAAATTACATGCTTTCTAAATTAAAACAAATCGGTTTGACTTTGAAATATTCTAACTGAATAGTTGTTTAGTTTGCCCATAAATGTGTTGAAATAATTAAAAAAAAATGAGAAATATATATTTGGAGTAACAAAATGAATGTTTACCTTTAAAATGTAAATGGCTTCATCAGCATTTAAACTTGTACTTCAATCACTCGTAAAACTTAACACATAAGCACATAAAGGTGAGTATGAGGCTATGAGCTCACTGCTCCTAAAAAGGTATCACGCTAGGAAAATGGGGTCTGTCTAATTGATAGTTAAGACTACGTCTAAGAGTTTGTTTGATGCAGCGTTTTAAAAATGCAGTGGTTTGAAAACGTAGCGTTTTGAAAACGCAGTGTTTTTCTTACAAATGCGTTTGGATACATTTCCAAAACGCTATTTTCATAAATCTGAGTATTTATCAAAATGACGATTTTACCATTTCTTAAACAATATCTTTCTTCTAATTTTATAGATATACCTTCAAATATATATATATATATATATATATATATATAAACTTAATATTTTAATATAATAAAAATTAACACCGAATAATATAAAAAGTAAAAAAATAAGATGGGAGTATCAAGAAGAAAATTTTGAATCCAAATTAACACATAATGTAAATTTGAATAAGAATAAGGAAGAAAATAAATTGAAGAAAAACCTAGGATGCTAATATGAAAATAATGATCAATTAATGATGTTTATAGGTGCACTGCTGTAGAAACCACCGAAAGTTTGTCAAAAAAAATTTCCTTCAGCCTCCATCGTCCTTCCTTCGCCTCCATCGACATCGTCCTTCCGTCGATCGTCTTTGAAGAATTTGGGGTAATGACAAACACCATTTCTCTTGCTCTTGCTCTTGCTCTCTCTCTCTCTCTCTCTCTCTTTCTCACTCTCTCTCTCTTTCTCGCTCTTGAGTTAGATCTCGCGTCGTCGCCGTCGCCATCAACATCGTCACCGTAAGTCTTCCTTCACCGTCCCTCCATCTCTCGGCACACTTCTTTCTCTCTTTCTAGGACAGTCAAATGGATGTATAATGCCGAAAGGAAGGAGGCAATTTTGTAAATTCATCAGCTGTGAGCAACGTTTTGTAACTGCGTTTTCTTTCCGGCACTCAATTTCCGTGTTTAGAAACGGCCACCGTTTCTAAAACGCTCCGTTTTTAAACGGGGCATTGAAACAATATCGGAGGAAAACACCCCATTATTTGATAGTGTTTTTGGTAAAAACGCGGTACCAGACACGCCTTTAAATTCTAATATTGTCTTGGTGCACTTGATGAACACTAATTAAAGTATTAAACTAACTGCATTCCTTAAAATCAAACGTTAACTCATGTGATTGCCAGACGTCCTAACAACGACAAGAGCTAATATGAACATTGTCAAAGCATCGTGTTAGTTGATCCAAGTGACTTAATATTAATAATGGTCTTTAACGATTAAATGGATTAAACTAATAGTATGAAATCTGACTCGTTATAAAATTTAACTGTTGCAACAACCTTAGTGTTGGGTTACACTTATATATGTGTATTTTATGATTTTTTAGGGAAAAATATCAAAATGTCTCACAAAAAATTATTTTATCCAAAAAGTTCCAAAAATAAGTATTCTATAAAAAAGTCTCAAAGTTAGACTTTTAGTACCAAAATGTCCAAAACTTAAGGTTTTCACTAACATCGTTAATGTATGATATTTTATTTGAAAGGAAATTTGTATTTAACTTTAATAATGTTAATGATTTAGTATTTCGGATAAAATATTAATGCTAATATTTATTTAGAAACTAAAATAATAATAATAATAATAAGAACAACAACAACAACAAATAACTATACAATTAATAATAACAACAGACAAACTTTTTGCTATTATTATTATTATCATTATTATTATCAATACTACTAATACTACTACAAAAATTTCAGAAATAGTGCAAAGGTTAAATTTGAATTTTCAATATAAAAAAATTAACTCATGAGTAGTTGTTTCGAGATAATTCCAGAATGCATTTTTTTAAAATTAGGCTATTTAATAGTAATAATTTTGATGAAGATAATGATAATAATATTATGGTTATAATAATAATGTTATGATAATAATAATAATAATAATGTTATGATGATGATGATGATGATAATAATAATAATAATAATAATAAATGAAAGTCTTATCATTATTGTCGTAAATAAATAAAAAATAAGTTTAAATTAAATGAAAGCTTTTATTAACGGCATTTGTAGACACTTTAAGTTTTAAACTTTCTAATATTAAAACTCTAATTTTGGGACTTTTTGGATACGATAGTTAATTTTGAGACTTTTTGGATACGATAGTTAATTTTGAGACTTTTTGGATATGATTTTTTTTTGTGTGAGCCTTTTTGATATTCTTCCCAATTTCACTAGATCTAATTTCTTCATCTTTACATATATAAAAGAATAAGTGTGATTTTTGGAAAATTCCCGTCAAAATGCACTTTCCAAAAATGACAACACTTCTACATTATATATGTGTCATTAATGCATTGAGAAATGAAACGAATTTCTAATCAAAATTAATTAGATAAATAAATCTGAAAACTTTTGACATTCTTTCTTTGACTTGAGACAATTGACAACCATATATATCAAACTATTTCAATCTCATTCACATATGGCAATATAAAAAATAGTTGTGATTTTTTAACTATATTGAAATTTCAATGAGCTAATAAATAATTATTTATTTCAATTGTTGAATTTAATAATCGCTTATCAATTGAATGATAAATGAATAAATTATCAAAACAATTACATGAATTATCATTGAAGATTAATTTCTTCGGCTGTAATTGGACGCCTAAGGGAGTTAGACAGTTCCTTAGCTTTTCTCTTCTCGAGTAGTTTTCAAAAATAAAACCACTATAAATTTGTTACAATTTTGTTTGTTGAACATCATTGCTAAAAAAAACTGAGCATAACATACCATTATAGAAGAAATCTATATAAAATGCTCTCTCTCTCTCATTTTGCTTAGAGACATCAGCCAGACCAAGGGTAAGCCTAGATAACTCAACGATTTTTCATGCAAAATGTATATTTTACAATGTAAAGGTATCTTTCCAACCTATTATACTTACTGTATTCTTTTTATTTAGATTGCTTAGGATCTCATGTACTTTGTCTTTTTTTTTCTAGAGATCATGAAGCTACAATAAACTGAAAATAGTTATAAATGCGAAATTATTAAATTCTCATGGTACCTCTGTAATCAATAAATAGCTTAAACATATGCAATGTCTAGGATTAAAGATGTAAGGAATAAATTACGATAATTTAATAAACTTCATGTTCAAGTGTATGTGCTGAATTAAATACAATTTAATGATCTTCAAACTGATATAAATTTATTGGTAACCAATATATATTTATATTTATTTATTTATTAATATGCACTGTGACTATAAATTTCTCAATTTTGATTTTATCACATCAAAATAATGAATATTTATAAAATGTAGAGACGAAAAACAAATAAATCAGTGACTACAAGGAGGCCAATTTTGAAGTGAACAGCTAGATTAGATACAAGTGATTTAAAATAGATGTATTTTAATTATTAAAATGTTTAAAAAATAGATCTTCAAAATACAAATGTAAAAATTCGAAATCTATATTTTTTTCTATACTCAAAATATAAAAAATTCGGGTATAATGTTAAATACTGAAAATATAAAAAAAATATCGACTTATTTAAACCGTATTTAAAAAAATAATTAGGTAAAGAAGCATAAATATTTGGATCTGATTATAAGTTTTTTTTTTTCCATTTCACTAAGTAAAATTAAGCTCTAATATTTTTTTTAAAATTGAAATACAAAATTGAATACTTCATAAAAAAATCTAACGCACCTTGCTACGACATGGTTTTATCTGATTCTATTTTGATTAGGAAAAGTCGGCAGATGAAATTTTGAAACGAAGGGTTTGAAGAGATGAAGAGTCATTGTCTCATGTTCACCTAGGGAATTTCGTAGGTTTAATGCTATAAAAATAAGAAATGTGACCTTTTAAACGACTTAATTGAGTAAGAGTGAGAGTGAGGCGATGTATATATAAGTTAGAGTGAGTGGGGGTGGGATTTTTAGGTTAGAGAGTGAGAAGCTCTTTATCTATATGACAAATGCTTGAGATTTTTTTGGGCCAGATTGGTTATAATTGGAGTAATATTTTATGTTCATTAAAGTAATAATAATTTGGATGAAATCAATTGAGAAATTTGGGTAACGTGAAATTTTGAGTATTTTTAGTGCTTTTTTTTGTTGTTTGTTTTAGGGAGAAATTCGGATCCGTCCACTATGTAAAATTTTCAAACGCTACTGTTTTTTATGTTTTTTTAACTAAAAATGACACTTTTAGAGCGAAAAGACTACGACTCTTAATGAACAGAAGGTGCGCTACGGATCACTTAATCAATTTCATCAATTTAAATCACATAATCTAATTTATGCATCGCGCTTTAAATCATAATGTACCAAACTTTCATTTCTCTTCTTTCATGTACACAATGAACATATGATTTAAAATTAATGCATCTTACCTACATCCCACATCTAAGTCGATGTATCACAAATTACAAATGATATATTGTGATTCAAAATTGATGCATCGAGTTTCAAAAAGAGTATTTAAAAACGAACAAATTTCTATTTAGACCTTTCGTCAAACACTCAAACAGTATAAAATTTATGTGGTCTATCTTTAATTTTACTTTTTATTAATCTTTTTTTATTTTTTCATATTAAACTTTTTAATTGTATATTCTTCAACTTTAATTGAATATATAATGTTATACCAGTGTACAAATCGTGCAACGCACGGGAGGATCACTGGTTTTCTTGAAAGCAACACTTCAAATAAGAAGCACCGACTTATTAACTATATCAATAGGTTGGACAATGATTACAATTCGAGCTGAGTCGTCTTTTGATTACAAATTTCATTAATTCTTTACGGTATGATCTTAATTAGACCCAAACCCGATTTACTTCATATAGCAACAAATCAAATTAGAAACAATTACATCCGACCCTAATCCAACCTGAAAGCTCTTTCATTATTAGCCTATTTTACATTTTAAAATGTACATGTGCACAAAACTAATGTATTGACAAAATATATAACACATGGTTATTAGGTTGAGAAAAAAATCAATATATTTAAAATCGAACGGATTTAATTTTAAATACTCATACAAATCTTAACAAATTCAGATATGGATGTTATTTTATGTAATATGTCGGATCACCTTATCAGGTCTCAGAATTTGCTAATGCTCGGTCACGTGATCAGTTGACGTGCCTATGCTCGAGCCTCGATTGGGTTATTCATTTGTGTTGTTTTTGGTTGAGCTCATACATTGATTGTAAATTCCAGTGTCACCCTAAGTGATTGACTCAATCCCAAGCCCAAGCCCACTCCTTAGGTTGGCCTCCATTACAATGTCATCCTTTTAGTTAACTTTTGTTTGTTCTGGACCTTCTGGTTACTTTGATCATTTTGATTCTTTTCTGTTTGAAATAAACTAAATTGTTAGTGCAAATAATCTTAATCTTGACATAAAAATTATAAACGGATAAGAAGTGACATTAATATTTTAAAAGGTAAATTGCATCAAAATCCCCGTACTATGGTCATATTTGGGGTTTTTGTTTCAATTTTGTTTTAATTAAAATCTTTGTAGCTAATTTGACTTACTATGGACCCTTAAATAATTAAATTGTTACGTGCATACCATTTGACTTACTATTTAAGGATAAAATAGGTAGATCATGTACGTAATTTTCATTTTATATGTATGAGGACTTATGTGTAAGACTATAAACTCTAATGATAATTTTTAAGATTCAAAACATAAATCGGTGTAAATCTCCCCCTTCTTCCCTCATGTCTCTAACCTTAATTCCCCAATTTCGTTTCGTTGACCACAACTGACCCTCGCTCCTTTTTTCTCGATCAACCATGAGTCATCTCATTCACACAATTCGAGTTGCAATGAAATAGTCAAATTTTCTAAAAAAAATCTCAAGTCGAATCAACTTGATTTTGAACAACCCAACGACATGGAAACCAAAAAAATCTCATAATAAAAAGGTAAACTTACAAAAATAAAACAAGTAATATACTCACATATAAAGCAATGGATTGTATAACCCGTACACTGTCGAATCAACATAAATATTTCAAAAATTGAATCAACGTGTATGTACACCTTACATTATACTCTCTCTCTCTCTCTCTCTCTTTTAATTTTTTAAAGCCCTAAAAGTTTTTCATGATAATCTATAGTTTCTCTTAATTTTGCATTAAAAAATGTTTCTCTTAATTTCGTAAAGCCCTAAAAGTTCTTCATGATATAACCTTAATTTAAAGAGATTATTATGAAATCGTCTACACTTACAAAATAAAGGAGACATGGGTAGCAATTGCAAAAGTGATAGAGTTGTTTTGGTTCGGTGATGAAGAAAAAAAAGAAAGAGGCGTGGGATCTGTTGACGTTGTATTCATCGATCATTAATATCTCACTCAGTCAAAATTAATCATAACATCTCAAGAAAAACAAATGTAGATCTGGCCTTGTTTTTTAGGAACTCCTCATGAGTCGTAATCATACCCATGTTCCCTTACCACCGATTATCCTCATCAAAACCCTAACCCTTACTAGTTCGCCTTCAACATTTATGTCGCGTCTCCCACTTGTTACATTCTCATCTCAAAGCCATAGTCGATGATATCTCCTTATGAGTTGTAATCATACCCCTATTCCCTTACCGCCGGTTGTCCTCGTCAAGACCCTAACCCTTACCAGTTCGCTTTCAACGTCTATGTCGTGGCTCCCACTCGTTGCGTTCGCATCTCAAAGCCATGGTCGATGCTATCTCTCGTTTGCTTTAATTTATTGTGGGCACATTCTTCCAACACCCATATAAATCGCTGAGTAACTAGTCGATGGACTAATGGTACTTGGTTTAGGGCAGGAAGGGGGCGGCGGGTTACAGTGATTTGTTATTGAAATGTGGTTTTTAATTATAGGGATGTGTAGAAAGATAGTATAGTGTAACAAATCAATAACAAAGAAAAAATCAACTTTGGGAATTGTAATCAATTTTTTTTGTACAGAGAAAAAACCAAATCTTGCCAAAGTACAAAGACTTCTAGTGCAGTTTATACTGTTAAAAATTATATAAAAGAACTAAAATTACCATACATGCTTGTAACTTGATCAAACGACTAACCATCTATAATCAACATGTGACGACCCGACCCATGTTCCAACACTGAATCCCAAGGTCGTGTCGCTAAAACAACTAAACAATGGTCAGGCGTCTGCTAAGCACAATGGTGCCCATCAAAACAACCGAGCTAAACAAGCTCCAACAAGAAAATAAATCCATAACGACAATACAAAACAACAACAACAAATTGCGGAAGCGAAATATAATATAAGAAGAGACCCGAGCTATCAAGTTCCAAGCAAACATAACCAAAGAGATAGTAGATCTCTCGTCTTAAAAATTCAAATCGTGTGGCACAACATTGCTCACGCACAACAAACCACCTGTGGAACAAAGAGGAATATAAACCAAGTCATTGGCGACACTACATGCCATAACCCAACAACTACAACGCCAACGGCCACAACATGCCATACAAACCACAACTAAACACTACAAGCTAAAACATGCTCGGGAAATAAATTGGATAAAATTACTAACGTTAAAAACCACGACATGACATAACTTGTCGGCTTCAAAATAATATAATTACAAATACCCAAACATAATTCTACAAAAGGTAAAGCTTATATAACTTTACAAATACAATCATCCTCACTAGAATAGAGCGATGAATAAAATGACGGAAATAAGACTCCGCGAGTTACTACTAGGGAAGTCAGCTACTACCAAAGATCTATTCGATCCTTACACTATCCACCGATCGAACTGCGCACGACTACATATATAATCTACTCGACCGCTACACGAGCTATCGATCACACTGCACCCTAAAGAAGCAAAAGTACGGAGTGAGTCATAATGACCAAGTAAGTTACTACAAATAACAATATAACATGATAATATATTCAGCTATAAATAATCATGGTAATCTATCAACATGATAAATCTTATAAACAAGTACCACATAATAGTAGGTATGTAAACCATAATACCATAAACAATGTAGCACGGTGATGATCATATAAGTGCTCATAAACAACCAAATGAACCAGGGTATGCTCCTTTGATCCGCATCCGTCATGTTGCTCCTGCAATACACGTGCATACAAAATCGTACCCTCGAGTCCCACTCAAGTCACATGTGCTCTCGATACCCATCTCATGGTATTGACGTTCCCGAGTCCCACTCGAATTCCATAACTTACCAAAGTCGCACGTATTGTTAAAACAGTAGGGGGGCTACATCCCCACTGCGACTAACAGTAGAGGGGTGTGTACAAACTGTCTCTGATACGACAGCCCATAGCGATCACGAAATTTGACATTCGTGAAGGCGATGCGTCGTCCTATCATCGACCCAATCAAGTTAACCAAATATGCCAGCTGGACTTCCAATGCAATGCAAAAGTAGATCTATGATTCTACCTTGACATATATATATATATATATATATATATATATATATATATATATATATATATATATATATATATATATATATATATATATATATAGCCAAAATGCACTTTCCAAAAATGGCAACACTTCTAAATTGTATGTGTCATTAATGCTTTGGGAAATGAAACAAATTTGTAATCAAAATTAATTAGATAAATAAATCCAAAAACTTTTGACATTATTTCTTTAACTTAGATAATTGATAACCATATATACCAAACAATTTCAACCTCATTCACATCCGGTAATATAAAAAATAGTTCTGATTTTTTTTAACTATACTGAATTTCAATGAGCTAATAAATAATTATTTATTTCAATTATTGAATTTAATAGCAATTTATCAAATGAACGATAAATGAATAAATTATCAAAACAATTATATAGAAGAACAATTTATTACAAAAACCACTATAAATTTGTTACAATTTCTTTGTTGAACATCACTGCTAAGAACAATTGAGGATAACACACCAATATATAAAGAAATCTCTACAAAATGGCCCATTCTCTCATTTTGATTAGAGACATCAGCCTGACCAAGTGTAAGCCTAGATAGTTCAACGGTTTTTCATGCAAAATGTATATTTTACAATGCGAAGGTATCTTTCCAACCTGTAATAATTTCTTTATTCTTTCTAGTTCGATTGCTTAGGATTTCATGTATTTGGTCCCGTCTTTTTTTCTAGAGATCACGAAAATATTATAAACTGAAAACAATTATATATACGAAATTATTAAATTCGCAAGGTACCTTTGTAATCAATAAATCAATCAATAGCTTAAACATATGCAATGCTTGTGATTAAAGATGCGGGGAATAAATTATGATAATCAACAAATAGTTAAAGTAATTCATAACAAGCAGAATAATCATATTGTTACACCTTAATTTAATAAACTTCATGTTCAAGTGTATGTACTAAATTCAATATAATTTAATGATCTTCAAACTGACACATATTTCTTGATAACCGATATATATTTATAGTTATTTATTAATATGTATTGTGACTACAAATTTATCAATTTTGGTTTTATAAAATCAGAATAATGAACATTTATAAATCAAATCTAATTATATCAAAGAAATTTGAAATGTAGAGACCGAAAGCAAATAGATTAGTGACTACAAAAAGGTCAATTTTGAAGTGAATAACTACATTAGATACAAGTGATTTAAATTATATGCATTTTAATTATAAAAAATATTAAAAAACAAATCTTCAAAATACAAATCTAAAAATTCAAGATCTATATATTTTTTCTATACTCAAAATATAAAAAATTTGGGTATAACGTTAAATACTGAAAATATATAAAAAATCTCCATTTATTTAAACTGTATTTTAAAAAATAACTAGGTAAAGAAGTATAAATACAAGCCATGCTTTTTTTTTCCCCAGCCCGCTAAGTAAAATTAAGCTGTAAGATTTTTAAAAATTCGAAATACAAAGTTGAATACTACAAAACTTACTTTATATATATATATATATATATATTCATCGACTCATTCTCACTCTCACTTAATCAAGTCATCTAAAAGATCACCTTTCTTATTTCTATAGAATTAAACCTAACAAATTCCTCATGTGAACATGAGACAACGATTCTTCATCTCTTCAAACCCTTCGTTTCAAGAATTCATCCGTCGACTTTCCCCAACCAAAGTTGAATCAGATCAAACCATTTCAAACCATTTCATGAGGAATTTGTTAGGTTTAATTCTATAGAAATAAGAAAGGTGATCTTTTAGATGACTTGATTAAGTGAGAGTGAGAATGAGTCGATATATATATATATATATATATATATATATATATATATATAATACTCTTTTTTTAAAGGTTGGAGGGGACATAAATCTTACCTCAACCCTTATATTTTATTATTTTTATGCCTTAAAAGGCTACAATTATAGATATATGATGTCTTTTGAGGCTACAGTGAGGCTTTGAACACCCGACCTCTCGGTTAGATGAGTAGAGCTTGAACACTCGACCTCTCTCGTTTAAGTGAACAACTAAATGAGGCCTTTTGGTTAAGATAAGTGAAGAGGCTTGAAACCGACCTTTCTATTGAAAGTTAGGCTTAAGTCCCTCTAGTGGGACTTGAACACCCGACCTCTGGGACTTGAAGTGACGACTTGACCTAGAGCTCGTTGGTGCCGATGTGAGTAATATTTGTTGAGTGAAGATTTGTTGAAGTGCCGTTATGTGAAAATAATTGAGTATTTTTATTTGTTGTCCATTATTAATAAGTAAGAATAGATTTGGATGATTCGAGCCCTTCCACGGTTGAAGTTTTCAACTACGGGTTATGTGAAAATTTGAGTATTTTTAGTCCATTTTTTTGTTGTTTGTTTTAGGGAGAAATTCGAGCCCTTCCACTATGTGAAGTTTTCAACTACTACAAGTTTTTTAAAATATTTTTTAATTGAAAAAGACACTTTTGGAACGAAAAGACTACGACTCTTAATGAACTGAAGGCGCGCTATGGATCATTTAATCAATGCATCAATTTAAATCACCTAATCCAATTTATGCATCGCGCCTTAAATCATAATGTGTCAAATCTTCATCTCTCTTCTTTCATGTACACAATCAACTGATGATTCAAAATTAATGCATCTTACCTACATCCCACATCAAAATCAATGAATCACAATTTATAAATGATACATTGTGATTTAAAATTGATGCATCGAGTTTCAAAAAAGGTGTCTAAAAATGAACAAATTTCGATTTGGGCCTTTCATTAAACAGTGTATGCACAATAACGCAAACACAAAAGTAAATTTATTTTGAATCATACACTCAAACACAAAATAAATAAGAAGAAAAATGAGGTATGAAGAAGGAAGAGATTGTGAAGACACAATTATGTAGTAACTACCATTCTTTACCACCCAACTTCCTACTCTCCTTCCTCTTTATACATAACCACCATACTTTTTTTTTTTGCGTATTCGGGCGGACGAATTCGACGATGAGGGAGAAGAAGAAGAAGAAATTTACATCGTCTATGTGATCCGGGCATTATTGGAACAATTGAATAAATGTGAACTTTTTTGATTGAAAAAAAAATGGTCTACTTAAGCTGTTGAAAATTTGAGAGAAAGGACTGGCCTGCAATTACTCATTTGTTTTATGTAATTGAAATGTCATGTATAAATTATGTTGTTGCATTTTATAATCTTTTTTGTTTGTGTTTTTAATTGAATAGTCATTGTTGTTTCTCTTTGTATCATGATTTGCATTTGCTTATTCATTACATTAGGTTCTATACTTAGTGGCTAAATGGGTTGCGTACCAGTTAGCGTGACAACTGTGTATAAAATTTTGCCTTTAGAATAGTTTTTAGAATTCACAGGTTTTTCGGCAGAAGACTTCGGGTGAAGGCTTCGCCAGCAGACTTCAGCAACGGCCTTCACTAGCAGACCTTGTCTGCACTCGGACAACATGACGTATCAAGTTTATCAGGATGCCCAACTCTAGTGGATTATTTAAATTTAGCTATCTATGGTTTGAATTTGAATTAATCCATCATCATCAACTCCTGACTTCCAAGACACGCCTTTCTAGCTTTTTTGAAGAATGAAGACTTTTGCCTCCTGTACATGGCAGAGCAGATTTACAAGTCTGACACAAACAGACTGTACACAAATCAGAGCATTTCAGGACAGAAAGTTGTTGTGTTTCTTTAGTCTTTAATGATAGTATTTATAACATGAGCATTCTAGAGATTCCGTTGGGGAAGACGAAGTGTAACAGCTCTATTAGGTTGAATGCATTAAATACATGGAGCTGTCTTGTAAAATTCGTCCTCGCTGATACTGAGCAGGGAGTGGTGCAGAGTTATTTGCAGGAGTTGATAGCCGAACAATCAAAATTTCAGACTTGCAAGTGTCAGTCTGTTCACCTGCTCTGTCACTGTTCAGTAGGTGAACGTCTTCCAGCTTTTCGGAAAGTAGTTCAGGCGTGTCTGAGAAGTTAGGGGATGTTTGAATTCAAATTCAAATTGATAAAGGATAAATTTGAATTAATCCACCAAGTCTTGGTAGGCTGGACACGTCATGCTTGAACTTGTGTAGACAAGGTCTGCCGCTGGATACTGATGAAGGTCTTCCGGTGAAGCATTTGCTGAAGTCTTCCGCTGAACCTGTGAAGCCTATAAATAAACTATTCTATGGCGAAGTTCTGTACATAGTTTCCACGCTAATTGATACGCAGCCCAATTAACCACTAATGTATAAAACAAATGTAATGTATGAACATATGTAAATCAAAATACAACTGAGAAACAACCTATGTTTGCTTGAAAATGAGAGTATTTGATTTCACTGTTTGAGTCATAGGTGGGAGGTGGCTCTAAAGCAACGAGGCAGATATGTGCCTGCTCAGGTGAGTCATCACTATCATCCTCATCATAATCAGTTTCAAACCAAGTGGACACTTGATTTTCTTCTAAGTCCTCAGCCAGCAGACCTCTATGTTTTGAAAACAATTTAGAAGGTTGCCTTTTGTAGGCTTCATATTTGGGCTTAGGACATTTAGAAGCAAAGTGACCAGGCTTCCTGCAATTGAAGCAAACTATCTCATAATTTTGTGAGCTTTCAGCAGTCATTTTGAAAGTATGCTGGTTTGCTTCCTTCTTCTTATTATATTTTGATAATTTTTGAAACTTCTTAACGAACATATCAAATTGTTCGTCATAAAGAATTTCATTGTCATTTGAAGAAGAATTAGTAGATGGTTTATTTTCTACAGCAGGAGCTTCTTGAGAGATAGCAGAAAAAGAAGGAAGCTAAACTCGCATAGCTTATTGAGCTTGAAGCAGTTCTTGCTCATAGACAATTAAACTCGCATACAAACTTCGTAAATGCATGGAGTTTAAGTCTTTGAACTCTTTAATTGTTGTGGTCTTAACATGCCACAAACTTCCCAAGGAAGCTAAAAATCCCATATTAACTTCCTCAATACTATATTCTTTTCCTAAGGAATAACAACTATTTACTACCTCACATAATCTGTCGTAGGCTTGACGTAGTGTCTCCTTTGGATCTTTCTTGAAAGAGTCAAACTGTTGAATATAGTTGTACTTTCTATTGTCTTTGGTGGGCAGGTTTCCTTTTAGATATTCCACAAGTGCTTCTCACATTTCTTTGGCTGTTTTGCACCTGATTATCTGCTGATATGTGCTTGTATCGACGGAGCTAGATATGATATGTATAGCTTTGCTGTCGAGCTCGACAAGCTTCCTTTCTTCATCAGTCCATTCATTCATTGATTTGGGTATCTCGGGAGGTCCGCCTGCTACTTCGGCAAAAAGATTTGGCTTCATAGGAATGTGAGGACATGTTTGAACACATTGCCATAAACGATTGTCAATATAATTCATGTATCTCATAACTTTGTCTTTCCATACTTCGAAGTGACCTTCGTCCAATATTGGAACTTGGCTTGTATTCGAGGTAGGCAACATATAGTGAGCCATAGGATCTATTCTCAAGAGATTAGTCTTGGAAAAATAAATATTCAAAGAATTAAGCTCTGATACCAATTGTTGGTCCCGTGATAGGCTCAATCTAGGCTATTCAACCCCCCTTCTAGCATAGATTGAGCCTACGGGACCAACAACATTTTAAATTAATTTATACTGAATTGCTACTATACATTGTGAAAAGATTGAAACCTGAAACTAAAAATTACTTAGAACGAGAAAGATTATTGGGTAGTGGTTTTTGTTCATACCAGAAATGATGAAACAAAAGCGGAACCAGAATGTCGCCAAAGTACTTGTCGCAAAGAAAAGCACCAAGCAAAAATCTAAAAGACAAATGGGTATTGGCGTTTATTAAGTTGGCGCCAATTTTTTGCCTTTCAAATGGGCTGCCCAAGCTGCCCATTTATAGCAAGTTAAATAAAAAATTAAGTCTGCACATACCCATTAGTTATCGGACAATTTGGGCGAGCATATGTACATGAGCATAAATTGTCACCTCTAACTGCAAATCTTCCTTCCCACCAAGCCGTCCCCCTTATCCATTCTTTGCCTACCCGAGAACTAGCCCATTCCCCTTCCAACCACCATCAAACTTTTCTTTCTAGCCGAACCACCAATTTTTCACCACAAAAAAAAAAAAGATCATATTTTTTCTCTAATCACTCGGGGGGATTTTAAGCAAGCCACTTGAAAATGTGCTACATTTAGCATATTTTACGCACTACATGTAGCATGCCTCATTAAAATGTGCCTATAAACAATGGTTTGTTAATTGTTTTTCCTTCACCATGGTTGGTACATAGAAAAAAACTTATATACTTGGCCTGTCGTACAAAATATACTAATGACCAATCACGATAAGACACATATAATATTTAACTCCAATCAAATTTGAAATATAATACTCCCTTTGTCCGAAAATTATTGTCCTGCTTTCTTTTTTCATCTGTCCCAAAGTATTTGTCTTGTTTGAAACTTTCATTTTTAGGACAACACTTTTATCACTTTATCCTAACTTTTTTACCATACTTTAATTATGAGACACATATACATGGACTTTTATGGAAACTACACATCAAACCAACATTAATAATCAAGTCAATTAATTTTCCTTAATTCGTGTGTTGGGGCAAACATGACAGTAACTTAGGGATTGAGGGAGTAAACAATGTCAGCAAAAAAAGGGAGAAATTGTTGACCGGTACCTTTTTCCAAAAATTTTTTTTGCTAGAGTCCCTCGTTCTTTTTTTAACCACTAAAGTCTATTTTCGAAATATTGTTCCTAAAATGCTCAGATCGTCTCCTTCTATAGTTCTGACAAAAAATTAGAGTTCAAAAATCACGATTGTTGTGGCAACGAAACGAGGATCATAAAGTACGATACTAAAATTAACATGAGTTGGGTTGGAGGATTTTTTTAGTAAGGACGAAAGCGAAGAAGGAAGAAAAAGACTTACGATGGAAGATGATGAATAAAAAGGTGGAGGAGATGCATTCGAAACCAGTTTGTATCGTGATGCATCAATATTTGTAGCGCGATATATCAATTGGGTGCTTGACTTGATGCATCGCGGTGCATGGATTGGATTATGTAATTTAAATTGATGCATTACGTGCATAAATTTAGTGCAACGGGATACAAAAGTTGGATTATGTAATTTAGATTGATGTATCACGGTGTATAAATTGATGCAGCGCATTGCACTAAGAGTAAGTGGTCTATACCGTGCATTTGGTTCATTAAGGGTATCGTAGTCTTTTTGCTGTCAAAATATTTTTTTTTTCAGTTAAAAAAAATAGACTACAGTGGTTAAATTTTTTAAGAAATGGGCCGGACCCAATTCACCTTAAAAATTCACTATTTGTTGAAGCCCATTTACTATCCCCTTCGTTAAAGCCCAGGCCCATATTCAATCTTTCTACCCGGCCCTTCAAGGACTGTCTCTCTCTCTCTCTCTCCCCTCCCCGCTTTCTCTCTCCTTTTCTCTCTCTGGGCAATTCATCAAACACCACCTGTTTCAAACGACCTTTTCCCCTTCATTTCAAGACGGAAACTATAAAATGCAGAGTCCTATTTCTTATCGCTATAATAACCCACACTCATTCTACCCGCGTCCAATACACGCCCCAATTAAACCATTTATCACTCTGAGGGTCCCACCAAACCAACACATCACGACAAACCCTAAGGCGCGTGGAGCATCCTATTCGACGCGCTCTGGAGAATTTTTGCCCTAGTCGCCTGCAAACCTCTCTCTATATCGAGAACCATGTATCGCTCGCTACTCCGATCCCGTAAATCGATCCAAATTCGATCGATACGCCGTCAATCTCTCTCTACGATCATAGCGACTTGCGGGTCTCGATTTCTCGGTGAGTCCAATCCCTAATCCCTAATTTCCCAAGTCTTTACCATTTTAGATCTGTAATTCATGCTTGTTAAATATACGATTGATCGATATATGCCTTTCAATATGTGTAAATCTAATGAGTTTGAGGATCGTTTGGTTTTGAAGGCTAAAAGATGGAACCAATGGATATAGTTGGGAGGACGAAAGAGGATGCTTCGCTACCAAAAGGTTTGATTGCTCTCATCGTGTTCGTAGATACAGGGATATTGTTGTATCTGTCTTTATATGTGTTTTTCTACCTGTATGTATACTACTTTCTAGATTTTGCTACATATGGTCTTATGTGTATTGCAACTACTAGGTTTAGTTCTTCATGTTGTTAGTTGTTTTAATTTTGTTATTGGATTAGTTGCTTCACCAAATTGACCTGATGGATCCCGAAACTAGTGTATTTTGACAGGAAGTAGCTGATTTTACAAACTTGGATTTTGTGTAAATTGGTTATTAGTTGAGTGCAATGGAACTGTTGGGGATGAATTGATAACTTGATTGACTTGTGATTAAATTTGTGATTTATTTGAAGTTTATTAAGACTAGTAGGCTTATTAATATGCTCACTCAGATACTGTATCTTCATGAGAAAGTTCAAAATCCACCAGCTGAACCTTGACTTGATAACCTTGTATGAATACTATATGGGTTCTTATTCTGCTGTGAATAATCTAAGATCTGATTTTTATCAAGTTTACTAACTGATTACCTTGATTCCTGAGCTATAACTTCTGAGGTTTTTCCTTTCCTGATCTGTTTTTTGAGATATGGTGTATGTGCGTGTTAGTGTGTGTGATACATACACGTCTGTGTGTGTGATTCTTTTCTTTCTCTCTTTATTTTTTTTAGGGTTTGGGGGAGTGAAGGTATAATATAATTTTGGCGCTACTTTTAGTTTGCATATTTGTCAAGAAAAATGTTCTAAAGAGGTAACCGGTCAGATACTTTTATTATTGGAAAAGGGTAAATCAAAGTTGGAAATTGAAAAGAAAGTAGGGTTTTGAGTGTACAACTTCAAATGCAAACAGTGGCAAAGCCACCATATGGCCATGGCCTCTGCGGCTTTTTAAAATAACTCAACCACTGCAATGCATGAGCTATTGAGTTTGGTTATTTTTTGAAAAAAATTGTACTATAGCTCCCCCCCCCCCCAAAGTTTTTTTAAGTCAAAATTTATATTTATTTTCTTCCTTCCATGCTCGGTAAAAGTTTGAATATTATTAATTTATTAGGAATAGCAACTTCTATTATTTATTAGTATAAATAAGTACAATAAATGAATTATCGGTGATGAATTGTCAATCACTTAAAATATAAAGAAGTATATGTGGCCCCTGCGAAAACGAAAGTCTGGCTTCGCCACTGAGTGCGAAGTGGACATCAGCAGCAAAAAGGCTGTGATTTGGAAATGATATTAAAAGAGAGAAGAATGCACAAGGTTGCTGTGCATCGTTATCGTATCGACGGACTTGTAGGTGTTTGCAAGACACCCCTGAAGAAGGAAAATGAACTATTCTTTTAGCTGAAAGTTATAAATACCTTGTGGATGATTAAGTTTTGTGGCAAAATAAGTCTTTTTATACCGTAGTGCTAAAATTGGTACTTTTTTTCAAGCACTACTTATGCAACTTATGTTTTATTTCAGCCACTATGACCAAGATAATTAAGGAGATGTTGCCTCCGGATGTACGCGTTGCAAGAGATGCTCAAGATCTTTTAATTGAATGCTGTGTAGGTGAGACTGCATATATTGCCTGCTCATCAATCATCCATGCTTAATAACCTTCATAACTTTCGTTTGTTTGGAATTTAATTTTCCATGCTCCTTTGGTTGAGGATACATGCAGCATTTTCCTATTGGAACTATATATCTGACCATTTCCATAAAGATGTTGGAATACATTATCCATGTGATGCTGAATTCTTTATTGATTGCAGTTATTCGTTCAATGTTCTTAATAAAATAGTTTCATGTTTAGAGTTACTTTGTGGTGGCATTGACAATTTTAGTTTTATTTGCCCGTTGATAGGTCTTCTTAATGCCTGTTATTCTTTCTCCTACCACATCATCTTTGCTTAAGCTTTAGATGTGCTCCAATATGTGTTTCCCCTGCGTAAAATTGATCTTAAGCACGTGTTGGAAAGTCAATTATTTTGTTATTGTAATTTCACCCATCTTTAGCTTGGTTTGTGTTATCAAATGCACTATTGTGAAAAGTGTGAAGGGTTGGAAGCTTAAAGTATAAAGCCCGGTATCCTGTTGGGGGAGGTGGAGAGGAAGAGAGAGAGAGAGAGAGTAGTTTGATTGAATGGGAACTTTCTGGAATGTCAGGTCAAAAGTATTTATTTCCATTTGAAGTCACTGTTATCAGAAGTTGTAAAAGTTCTGGTCATGTATGAAGTTGCGAAGTTTGCAAAAAAATTTCCACTGCTGCTTCCATCTTCTCCTATTGAAAGGAAAAAAGATGTGCATAAGAAACTTCAGATTGTGATTATACTGGATTGAGTTTGGAAGAGGGGTCGTGTTCTATTGCATATAGAGCATGTAAGGTGTTAGAAACTTAAGTCCGTCGATTACATTGGATTTGAGCTTGGAAGGAGTTGTCATCTATCACATACATAGTATATATGGTACCATGTAGCACTTGTAATTTAAGATCAAACGATCAACTTGCAGTATCTAGCCTTTCTGAACTGTGGATAGTTTTAACCCGCCAAATATACTGATAAGTGTGATAATGTTGAGGCCACAAGAAGCATACATCCTTGCTCATTGAGGCGTATTTTACCATTTAATGTAATTTGTAGCATTTTAGTTGACAGTTCCTTTTCTTCCAACCTTCAGAAATTTTGCCTCTCCCTGTGCACTAGTACAAAATAATATTAGTGGTTCATATGATCTATGGTAAACAATGACTAACAAGATAAGTATAGTCATTTGTGACTTTTGTTGAAATGTATAATTTGGTTGCTTGTGTATATTACACTGCAGTTCGCATGTTTGTTCTTTAATTGTTGACGCCTCCTCTACGCAGTACAGTGTTGGCATCTTAACTGTATTTGAGCAATTGCAATACGTGGATCGTATTTGGATTGTTGCCACTTGATGTTTAGTTTTTCTGTTCAAGCTTACGGAAAATAATCTGTTCTTTTTTCATTGCTCTTTCAGAGTTTATTAACCTAATTTCATCAGAGTCAAATGAAGTTTGTAGCAGAGAAGATAAAAGAACTATTGCACCAGAGCACGTACTCAAAGCATTGGAGGTTTCTATCTGGTTCTTTTTACTTTTGACGTTTGAATATATGATTCATGGACCCCAACGGGTGGGAGAGATGGCAAGGCACTCAAGCAAAGACCTTGACGTCCTTGGTTCCAATCCCTATACCAACAAGGGGTTTCACTTACCTATCAAATATATATATATATATATATATATATATATATGATCCGTGTATTTCCATGAAGAAGTCCATGTCTGTAGATTGGGTATATCTTAGGAGTATGCCATTATTTATATTTACATTTATGGTTCTCATGCATGCCACTACTGACAATGTGCAAGCCAAATTGTGCTCAGATACTAGGATACTGTTGTGCAAGTGTCTTGTCCTGTTATAATGAGCTGTTATGTTAGCATAATACGTAGTATGGAAGAGTTTTTTTTTTCCACCATTAAAGCTCCTAAAGAGTTCATGTAGTTTTGGTTAAGGATACTCAGAGAGTGGTCCACCAAGGATACAAAGGTGTTAGTGAAGCCAATATTTATTTTATGCATTATAATTTCATCTTGAAACAATTATTGTTTGTTTCTAGCATAGTAATATTGCTTTTATAACTCAGAGAACAATTGAATACCTGGCTGGTGAATCAATTATCCCTCAAATGTAGGTAGCTTGTTGGTGGCATTTGGTGATGCGCTCTATGTAGATGTGATACTTCTTAATTTATCGAAAAATTATATAAAATTTAGATGCACTACCTCAATATCATAGTGTTGGATACATGAGATGAAAGCATCATATTAAACCCAGTCATGGACCGTTGAAGTTATCTTATGGCCTGCTAGCTAAGAGGCTCTACTAGTCCCATCTCATGTGCCATAGTTATAAGTGATTCAACCTAGTGCATGTAAACATCGCAATTCAGTGTTTTTTCTTTCATATTCTTTGGTTTTAAATAGTTAAGTGCTCCTGCGCCTTTATCTCAGGAGAATCATAGTTGCGTCATCTCCTCCGCCCCTCCCCCCCACCAAAAATAAAAATATAAATAAGTAAATAAAAAAATTTACAAAATTAACTAGTTGCTTTTATCATGTGAGGGTGTTAACGAAGGGCCAATGGCACATGATCTGGACTGTCTAAAAACTGGTAACGCACGTGTAATGGACAGCTATACTTGAAACAGAGACCATTGATTCCTATTAGCAAATGAATGCATGTCTACAAATTTTCATGAGGCTTCCACCATATTGGTGCTTTCTTTCAGCTTGTTTTCAATTTTCTGTTGAACATGGTTATATTGTACAAAACTAATTTATCATTTCCTCTGAACCAATGTGTCGGTAAATGTTACAGGTTCTCGGTTTTGGGGAATACATTGAGGAAGTTTATGCTGCTTACGAACAACACAAGCTCGAGACCATGGTATGCTAGTTACTCACTTATACTATATATACCTCTGTTTGTTGCTCAGGAGAGGATATCGATTCCAGGTCTGGTGGGGTTGGGGCATGCTGTTTGCCAATATAGTTCGTTGTTTTCTTTTTTGTCTCTTGGTTTTTGAATTTCTCTCTTCGTTATAGTCAATGGGTCCTAATCTCTATTGTGCGGCCTTCTACTTAAGAAGTCCTCTTTTGAAAAAATAATCCAACAAACTTTTTGACCTTCCCAATTTACCCTTTTGGGGAGCTAAAGTATTTATTTTGGTAAAAATAAATAAAAAATAAATGCTAAGTCATTCACTCTATACACAATGGTGAGGAGCTTATTCATTTGATGGGAGAGAAGAGTGACTATGAAGAAAAGAGAAAAATGAATAAAAACTTGAAAAATTGGTAGAAAATGAATCCAAATAAAGTAAACCAAGTCTCTATTTAAAGAGAAAATGTTGCACTTTAATTCAAATTAAAAAAAAAACAATTTTTTTTGGATAAAAAATGAGCAAAAACTGTAAAGGAGGAAATGTGGAAAGTAGGTCTCCATAAGTGTCATAGGTTGGCAAGGCTTTTGTCAGGCACTTGGACATAAAACGGTGGAGTTTTGATTGTTTTTGGTGGAAACGGTACAGTTTTCACCAATTGTTGTTGTTTAAGCTCGAGGAGCTAAAGAGGCTCCCAACCTCCCTTTTACCCAAATAAGAACCCTCTAAAATCCCTCCTAGAACTCCATTGTAGCACATACTCCCTACAAGCTTCTTCTTGGTTCCAATCCCCATACCATCAGGGTCACATTTACCTATCAAAAAAAAAAAGCTTCTTCTATAATACACCATTGGACATGCTCTTAAACCTCAATTTGACCCGAAGGGATGCGAGAGATGGACAAAAGACCTTGAGGTCTCTGGTTTCAATACTCATACCAACAAGGGGTCACACTTACCTATCAAATAAAATAAAATGTTAAACCTCAAATTGGGTAATTGTTTTAATCCTTAAATTGAAGTGTATTTGTGGAAAATAGTTTTGACCGGTAAAGGTATGACTTTTAACTTATCCAAAAAAAAAGGTATGACTTTTAACTTGGACTCTATAAGGGGTATCAAACCCGGTAAACAGGGACTGATTGTCTTACAATTTGGCCATAATCTTGTATTTAATACCGACTCACTGAGTTCTTTGTTGATCTTATTTGAACAAATTTTTTTGGTTAATTCATTGAACAGGATACTGTGAGAGGTGGCAAGTGCACCAATGGAGCCGAAATGACTGAAGAAGAAGCGTTGGCAGAGCAGCAGAGGATGTTTGCAGAGGCACGCGCAAGAATGCATGGTGGGGCAACAACGATCGCCATCCCTAAACAACAACCTGAAGCTGAGCCGAGTTTGGATAGCTAACTTAGGACTCCCCCTTTATTTTCTTGAATGATAGGCAAGCTTCCTTGACCCTTTTAGCTCTGGTTCTCTTATTTATGTACAAAAGCGCTTGGCTAGTAGTGCACTGGAATTTGTTGACTCTAGATGTAATATGTACTCTCAGCAATTTATGTCTATATGTTTAATGTAATTAGTGATAGTTTAGTCAAATTCCGCCACATTTTGGATTTTTTGAGAGAAGTTAGAAAGACCACTTGAATGCTAGTGGTTGATATGTCATGTATTTTAGTCACTAATCAATCATTAGATTGTATCTAAAACATTTTCCAATATCCCAATGGTCGTTATAGGATAAGTATTGGCTTATAGACATAATGATACCGTTCCCACTCCTACCCTAGTGTGCACTACAATGTAACTTTTGCATTCGGAAAGCCAAGTACAACAATGCAAAACATGGGGTACAACTACAACTGCTTAGGTTTGGTAATAGCATCTGCTCTAAGGTACCGTACCAAGGTGTCAATTATTGGGTTGGTGAAAGGTGGAGTTGTGGGGCCCCAACGGGTGTGATGATGTAAGGTGCTCTGAAATCTTACATCACGATGGTGCAGTTTGTTGCTGGTTGAATAGACTTGACATTGTCAGTGAAGCCAATAATGGGGCAAATGAGAAAATCTAGAGAGACTGTAGAAGCCAACATACCCTGGCACTAGAAGCCAATAATACTGAACATTGTGTCAAAGGAATTTCGGAGGAAGGGATGTCTGGTTTTAGTTGTTGATTTGGATCCTTTTCGGTGTATAAGGGGTTTTAGGATTCCAAGTCAAAAAGAGATGGTCAAGCAAACTCCTTTCACTCCTTACCCCACAAGAAAGTGAAATAACACATTTACATTTGTCTCCCCTGATTCCTTTGCTTTCTTTATTTTGAAACCTCTCTCTCTCTCTCTCTCTCTGTGACTGGAGAAACTGTCCCTGTTGCCTGTTGTTTGTTTAATACAGTTGGTGGGGTAGCTTATGTTTCTTTTGTCAGGATTCTTTGGCACTACACCAAAGGAGACTAGAAACTTGATATTAAAAAAAAAAGAAAAAAGAAATCATAACACACTGATCCATAAAGAACAAACTGGAATCTCTCCCCTTCTCTCTCCCCACCTACATTCTTTAAGGAGCTGGCTCGCCTTCATTTGCTTTCTCAAATGAAGACAGTTATGGCAAAGAGTTCCCAAGATTCCTCCTCCAAGAGGCACTTCTACTGGTCCAATAAGGTCAGCAACGAAGATGAAGTAGAAGTACTTCCAACTCCAACCCTCAAGCCTTCTTTGAACTCTTGTACCGAACAAGAGAAAAAGGACAAGGCTCCGGCTGCAGCAGCAGAATTACCAGCGGTTGTAATGAGGAAGAAACTGCAAGCAGTTGCAGTTTCTAGGCTACGCTCAGTTCTAACTGCCTTTGGCAAGAACCGAGTGCACTTGCCAAACGGTCTTGGACCCAAAGTGATAGGCACACTATTTGGTTACCGCCGAGGTCACGTCCATTTCGCTTTTCAAAAGAACCCCACCTCTCAACCTGCCTTCTTGATCGAGCTTTCCACACCAATAAGTGGGTTGGTTCGAGAAATGGCGTCCGGGTTAGTTCGAATTGCACTGGAGTGCGATAAGGAAGAAGAGAATTCAAAGAAACCCTCTAGTCGACTGGTCGAAGAGCCTGTGTGGAGGACTTTCTGTAATGGGAAAAAGTGTGGGTTTGCAACAAGGAGGGAATGCGGGGAAAAAGAATGGAAGGTTTTGAAAGCTGTGGAGCCAATCTCAATGGGGGCAGGGGTGTTGCCTGCTGCAGCGGAAGACAAGGTTGGTGAGGGAGGTGAGCCCGGTGATGGGGAGATCATGTATATGAGAGCCAAGTTTGAGAGAGTTGTGGGGTCTCGAGATTCAGAGGCGTTTTACATGATGAACCCTGATAGCAATGGAGCTCCTGAACTCAGTATCTACTTGCTCAGAGTTTGAATGCTACTTGTTCTTGTTTTTCTTCAAGTCTGTAGACGGGGTAAAAGGGTAAACTGGTGATACTGTTTAATTTAGCTCAAGGCCAAGAAATTGGAGATCCAGTTTTTCTCCAATTTTTTCACCTTTCTTTTTTATCTTTACTTTCCTGTTATAGAAAATGGAAAGAGTTTGTTGTATTTTGTAGTGGTTTATGAGGGGGGTGGAATGGAAAATATACATATGATCATAATTATCATTACATAATGATTGGGAGGAATTAGGTGGGTGGGTGTACAATAATTTATAACTAATTGTCAGATGATGTTCTTGCAAGCATATGGATTACCTTCAAGTTTTTATACTCGTTTCATTTTGTTTTTTTGTGTGTATATTACCATAAAAGTCCTCTTCTTCAAAGAGAGGAACATGGAAGTGAACTGGAGGTCGTATTATGTTATTGTAATGTAGTGGTTTTCCTAGATTACAGAATCAGTTTGTGTATGTGTCAGAAAAATGATAGGGTTTGATTCCATTAGTTGGCTATGGGGTTTCATTTGAAGAGTTTTTCTCCCTCATTTGTTATGCAACCAACTATACAATTCGAGATAGTTCTCCCTCTTCTGAAAAGGTTGCACGGACACTCCTTCAACCTAGCTTATTCGGTCGTATCATGACACAGATACTTTCAGATACTTTACGTTGAAGGTGTGTCCGTGCAACCCCTTGAGTTTCGACAGGAAGAGTTCTTATCTACGAGGCTAACTTCATCTCACATTTGAAGAGTTCTTGTTTGGATGTTTTCTTTTTTAGCAGAGCATAATTATTCTGCATTATCCCTTTTTCTGTTGGGGTCTGTGATAATGTCTAGCAGGCAAAGAGCAAAGAGCTGCTTATTTATTTTTGTAAAAGTATATATATTCCTCTGGCAAGTAGCTTAGGCATTTGATCCAAAGCTGTTGGATAGAAGTATTATTGGATTTGCCGCAAAGTTTGATAATCTTGGATCGTCAAAGTTATACTGATCAGAAACCCCATAAATGTTTTATGAAAACTTTGGATCATATTCATGGGAATCCACAAAAGTAAATCTTGTGGAAATTTGGTTTTTCTGACGCACCAGCACCAGCACCAGCACCAGAGAGGTTGGATTTGCCTTTCCGTTTTGTTTGTTTGCAATTCTAAGTTGCTGCTAAAGTGTTACCTACACCCGTTAAAGTCTTAATACACACACACACACACACACACCATATCATATCCCTCCGCGTCAAAATCAACTCATTTAATAACGTGTGGTGTGGACTGTGGATATATTAGCTTGTCGAGCTAATTGTTGTTTAAGCTTAATCAAGCAAAGTGAATCGGTAAATGGAAAAAGAAAAATTGAAGAGTAATAGGCGGAATATTATTTATTAAACAAAAAGAAGCTTAATTATGTGTATAGGCCGAAGGGGAAAAGTAAAGCATAGGAAGAAGAAAGGGATAGATTTGTGTTCATTCAGATATTCTTCTCAAGATTTTTGGAGTCACATTTAGTTTAAGTTTGTGATAATATCATTTTAATAAGCAATAGAAATTGATGATGGAAGTGAGTGAATGATATAATATAAGTGTATAAGTGTGAGTGTGAATATCTTTCTCCATGTTTCAAGGCTTTGATATATTTTTCTTTCTGCAAAAGTAGAAAACATGGGGCCATTTCTTGTAGCTAGATTAGATAGAGTGCCTGTGCCTGTGGTGTGGATTTACTCGGATGTAAAACGAGATTAAGATTTCGCAGCAATCGAGGTTGGTTAGTTTCGATCATCTTCTCATCATTATTCAAAGTTCAAACATTCAAAAGTGGGTTGGCCGAGTTAAATAAAGCTTTTATACTATTAATGCCTATTATTAATCAATGCTAAAAAGCTAAGCTAAGCTAAGCTCTCATTACAACTTGGACAACCCAATTATGATCATACAACTATGCTTACTTTGAATACATTAACGTTCAACCACATTCCTTATTCTCAGTGCTCATTGAGTTTACTTCTCATGATAATTTGAGTTTGATTCATGTGATCAAAACTATGTTGATGGGTTCCTTGAAAAAAGAAGGAAACATCAAACGGAGGAAGAAGGAGAGGATATGAAACTGGCGGTGTTTGAAAGATTGTCGGTATTCGGGTTTTATTTTCAAGACTAAATGGACTGTTTTACCATTTCGATGTTATGACGTACTTTCCACATCATCTTACACATATTCACATCAAAATTTAGAGATATTCCAATGGTATGTATATATACCGTAGCTGATATTATTACCACGAGCTCAAACTTGTAATATCTCGACTCAACTCGTCCAAAAATACGCATTAAAACAAACCAACTTAGAGGAGAAAAAGAAAAAGGGTGCCTCAAATGTGGACTTCTCTAGTCGTGACTCGTGAGTTGTGTGCTCTGGTCAAAATGCTGGCCTTACTGTTGATTTGATTGGAAGTGTTATGGGAATGCTTCTTTATCATGTGTATCTTCAAAGGTTGCCCAATCATCTCCTCAACGAAAATAATAAAAGTACAATATGAAATTGTCTTAACTCGCGCAATAGTTACATTTTGGACAATTTGGTTTGCAAGGAACAAGAACATCTTTAAGGGGGCTATCGTACGAACTCAATAGCATTAACTTTACTCCATGAATCCAGGTTTTGCCCAAGGTATGATTATAGATCAAGTGAGTGATATATATGGCTGCTGATTTTTCCTTTGAGTGGAAGAAGGCCCCCCAAGCTTAGTTCCATCATTGTGCATGTTTTTGATAAAGCCAAGTTTTCCTCCAGTGGTTCATCAGCCATTGCCACCACTTACGAAGATGCGAGTCAAAGTTGCATCAGGATTTTAGTGCCTGCAACTTGGAAGCAAGGGAATCCTAGAGCTGGAATGGCTTTCCAAAGTGTTTGAAAGTGGCAGTTGAGTTCTTACCATGGCTAACAATCAAGGAGATTTCTTATCCAATTCACGCTAAAACCTGAGCTGTGCATTGGCTAATAGTGTCGAGTGGTACCAGAAGGCTGTACTACACTCGGAAGCATAGTTATTAGAATCGGACCCAACCAACCAGTCCAACTGATCTGACGGACTCATGGCTGGTCCGTTGTAGTTTGGGATTTATCGTAAATCGTAATAATGTAGTACTGTTCATGGCAAATATATTTTGTTATTTTTTCAGTACAACATTGCAATGATAACTTTCGTTGCCCTTCAGTCTACTCTCCATTTGGAAATTTTCAAATCTTATACTGGTAGCACATTTACATATCCGCTCATTATATCGCAATTTCTGAGAGCACGAGTGTTTGACTTAATGGATACTGGCTACTACCTAAAGTTAGCAACTTTTCTAATATATCACTTTCCACAACATTTAAGTCATATTACTTCGAGACAAGTTCAAGTTTTTGGGTCTCAAAACTATCTACTACGATACTCAAACACGCAAGTGTTTCACTAAGCATACCCAACCTCAAGAGTGAAAAAGAGAGAAGCTAAGCCAAAGAAATCTAAAATATGTTTAAATACAGAAGGCTAAAAGAGAAAACAAATGAATTAATTAATCTTTTACCATGTCTTCTCTAATCACCAAATGATTGGCGGTTGTTAGACAGTAGACAGTAGACACATTAGCTCATGTACATTGGCGAAGTCAATATGAGGAAATCAACATATAAATGCTGTGAAATCATGAATAAAAAGCCTTTCTTTTGTGTCCATGACTTGCTCAAGCAGACGGAGATTTTTCATCTCTAAGCACTTGGCATTTGATCTTTTCCAGTTCTATCATCTTCTACCTCTCATTTGTTGCCTCCAAAATTTAGGGTCTTTGACGAGCAAAACCTGGCTGAATGATGTGATTGACAGCATGCGGTCCAAACATGAACACAAACCAGAAACATGGATATGCAAGCTGCATCAGTCGCAGAAGAAAGAAAGAAACTCAAAAGCATACTTGAATGTAAAAAAGAACATCTCCAAGAGAATTTCTAATGGGAAAAAGATATTCTTTATGGCTACACCCAATCCGATTCTGTGCAGAAGACCAGTCATATACACATGCTTATTTTCTTTTTGTAGTAACATACAGTATCTATTACCTTTGGTTATGAGGATCAGTTTTCAAAAATCGACGAAAGAAGGCACAGATATTACTTTTTACTGTTTCTGAAGAACCATAAGGAATGCAGTTGGAATTTCAGCCAGTAAACTACCCAAGCGTTGATAATTCAAACTCACACCTCTCTTACAAGTAATCAAACTCAAATATTGCTCAAGCCATGGAACCTATTTTTGATCTTGACCTGTTTAATACATGAATTGAGCTATAAACAAGCTCGCTCGAGCCTTACTCAAGCCAAGCCGAGTTATAAATGAGCTTTAAGTTAAGGATATTATGCATAAATTGCAAATGTCACGTGACTAATCTTGTCATGGAGCCTAAAATCGTTTCGAGCTCTACTTGAATCCAACACGAGCCGAGCTTGTTTCATTAGACAGCTTTAAATTGGATGCTTGAAAGTAAAAAAGATCAAAATATTCAGGAAAACTTTAAGTGGAAAACAAGTGTACCTTCTGTTAGTGCCCCTCAAATTCATTCCCTAGGGAGGTGTGATTATCTAGACATGCTTCTAAATATGCATATATGGAGGCACTACATTTAATATACCCAATCACGTGTCACAAACTGGATGAGAGAAAAGCAAAAGGATCAACACATTACCTGAAGTAGCATAGATGGCGCTGCTGGAACTTCTTTAACAACATGACTTCTAGTTTTCCTTCCATTCAATGTAGCAAGGGATGGGCTGTTAGCTGTTGTAATATCCCAAAAGCTTCGTTTTTTAGCGGTTGGTGCCGGAGATAAGAACCGGTAACCTGGGCTCTTCAATTCACCCGTAGGTTGCTCCTTCGGCCTTAAGCTCACCCGGGTCACGACTCTCTTTGCTCCTTCCACTGGTTTTGCACCCTTGCGTGAAATCTCACGAATGAAATCATCTTTCTGCTTTATCTGCAATACATGATCCTTCTTCATTTTCTCAATTGTTGCCTCTAATGTCTTTACAGTCTGCTTAAGCTCTTTAATAGTATTATCATCCATTCCCTTTTTCCTTGATTCTGGCGTGAAACAGTTACCGGTCAAGAAGGAAGATCTGGGCTTTCGTTTTTCACGTGGTTGGCAAGACGAGGGAGGAGTTGATATCATGGAGGATAAGGTTGAAGGGGTCGGAGAGGTGCCTGCTGCCAATGTTTGTGCTTGGATTGTGAGTAGCTTTTGTTGCTGCCGAGCCAGTTGTACCCGCAAGTCACAATTTTCTTTCTGCAACTCAAGTAATAGTTTGGCTTGGTCTGTTTCTGATTCAGGTACTTCCAGTATTTCCTCGTTTGCAATACACGCCTGCAATTGTTAAAGGATGAGGAACAATGTCATGCAACTGCAGAGAGAGAGAGAGAGAGAGAGAGAGAACCTTAGTGCGGATCTCTTTGGCTCGGTCAGCCCAGTGAAGGGTATTTTGGGTTTCGCCAAAGGTGAGATTGCTTGGGCTGATATTTGCAATCATTACAGTGTTACAAACTCCACCCAGAGAGTCCTTGAGCAGTTGTGTGAGCTTGGAATTTCGGTAAGGAATGTGCTTCTTGCCCTCAACTAGAGCGTTGATACAGCTGCTCAAGGCAAGGAGTGACCTATTTATGTTGGCACCCTCAAGTGATCGAAGTGTTCTCTGATCAGTTGCAAGAGCTCTCTCTGAACCCGCAAGGTCAATAAGAGACAGCTTTCCCACTCTATTGATGACATTATTAGAAGCATCTTTAACTCTATACTCAACCAGTACCTGATGCAACATAACAAGGCTGAAAAATATCAGAAATTTCAAATAACATTGACCAGTTAAACATTTTTAATAGTGAAGAACCGGTTAGCCCCAAACTGAAATTATGTAACCACCTGCAGAATAGCATGCGAACGGGAAGATGTTTCATTGGCCCTAGTTGGTTCAGTGGTTCGATTTCTGTTTCCTTGTTGGAGCAATGCCATTACCTGTCGTAATTAAACAAATCAAAGAGTGAGTCATTACCACTTATCCATAATCTTCCAAAATATCTAAGACATTGGGCAAGTATAGAAGTACTTCGTCTGTAGAGTAAGCTCTGTATTGAGTAAGACCTGCTGCCACAATCCCCTGAAATTTTTGAAACACTTTCCTATGAATCAGAAAGACTAAAACATAAAAAATAAAATAAAACATCCCATAATTTACACACTGAGCTATAAGTCAGAACTTTTTAAATTATCTAAGCCTCAATATGTTGATGCTTTTTGAATTGTTCAGACTTGTTATGTTAAGTATTGTTGGGCAGAATCAAAGCAGACCTGCTTGTCTTCTCTTAGGACCAGAGGTCGTCCAGGAGAAAGCAAATCTCTGACAGTTTCATTGTAGACCTCAAGATACGATAGATGAACTACATGGTTCCCATCACAGCTCCTTTGCCTAACTTTGTTGAAAAGATCCTTGATTGCTAACACCATTACCCCAGGGTTTTCCACTGTACCGAGCATTGTGTAAGTCTTCCCAGCTCCCGTTGCACCATAGCAGAAGACTGACCCATTCCTGCCCTGCAAAACTGCTTCCAGAAGCTGTGCTGTGCTGAAAGTTCAAAACCTTATACATTTAGTTCCCTTGTTAGTTAAGCAACTCACTCCCAAAGCCACTCTTGATGAAATTGAAATTTATTTTCTCAAAGTAACAACAATAGCACCACATTTTAAACAGCAAAGATGAGATTAAAATGAAAAGGAGCTAAAATAAAGTATTGGATATCCCCCTAGTTTAAGTTTCCGTTTTCAAGGCATTAAAGCATAGTGAATCAATTCTGCTTTTAAGAGCACTAAATCTAAGTAATTCATCTAGTTTCAGTACATGAGCATTTTGAATCCCCAAACCACAATGTTATTGAGAGAACGTTTATTTTGCAGATAATTAACTCTTAACTAAGAAGGATGATTAACAAACATGATTATTGAATAGTTGTGATTGGGGTTGGGAGAGAGGGGGACGTTAGAATACATTGACACAAATAGGATACCAACCAAGAATTCCATCTGTCGGTGCTTCTACGAGATAAATATAATTGTTTCCAATGGAAATGAAAGTCGGGTGACCTTAAATAAAATGACTGTTGAAAGTACATGATTTGGGAATTGGTAGGCTAATATCTACTTATCAGGCAACGACATTACCAGTTACAACCAAGCTAATGCAGCAAAGTGAGACCTTTTCAAGAAAAAACAAATTATATGCTTAAACAGTATCAATCAAAACAAATAGAAAAATCATCTCTTGTTTAACTTACGTAGTGGAATAGACTTCATGCTGGCTAGATGAATCAGGAAATGAAGCATCGAAGGTAAAATGTCGCCCTCGAAGCCTATTCAGCCTCAGATAATCGTTCTCATTAGCAAATTCTGTCAAGTAAACATCTTTCCGATTGACAATTCGTACGCAACACCTTGATCCAGCTTCCCTCTCCTTCTTAGCCATAGGCCTAAGTCTCACAAAAACAAGAATCCGACTTCCCATTTTCCCCAACTTCTCCGGAACCGTCTCCAATTCTTGCACAATCTTAGCCCCTTCATCTTTTGGTCTTGCCTCTACCAGTCCCACTGCCCCCAAGGACAGCTTCCTTGCTACAGTCGCTGTCACTGAGGTCCTTCTTGGACATGAAAACCCAACAATCTTTTCCCCACCACCACCACGGGCCACTGGCCCCGCCGCGATATTCTCCTTGGCATCCTCCATTGGTGGCCGAGGTAAAACATACGTTCTTGTGACTGTAGAATTAGGCATTGTGTTCTCTCTCATCACATGATCAATAGGTTCTGATCTTTTTCCCTCTTTATCTTCCCTTTTGCCAGGAGACCCGGGACCCAGAAGGTCTACAATTGGGTGAGTCGAAAATCGCCTATCTTGAGGTTTGGGAGAAGGGTTCTTGACACCTGTGGCGGCTTTCTTTTGCTGCTCATACAATTGGGTCAAAGCTTTCATCTTTTCTTTCAATCCGTGATGTGGGTTTCTCAATTGATGAAGGGTTTGATTAGGCATATGTGCGTCTTCTTGATCTAACCTTATCCGGGTTCTAGGGTCTTGATTGGATTCATACTGATCTGGGTTGGCATTGATTTGAGACCTAGTTGACACAGGCATTCTAACTTAAACTCTACTAACTCAGCATGCCCCTGCGATTTTCTTGAAAACCCAGTGGCTAAACAGCGATAGAAAGATTGAAAAAAATTCCCGGAAAATACAAGAAATTTGATGGAAATATGTGTGAATATTGGGTTGGCAGTCTATACAGTTGAGAAAGCTAAAGAGTTAACAAGGAAATGCGGAGGAGGCCGGAGTGAGAGAATGATCAAGATCGTGTACATTGAGGGTTTTCCATCGAAAAGATCTGAGCCGTTGCTTTGATGGAGATGAACGGTAGCACCGTAGCAGTAATGAGCGGAAAAGAAGATTTTGAAAGGGGTGGATTAGGGCGCTCCAAAAATGACTCTTTACACTTCACCTATTTTTATGCTCTCAGGAATAGTGATGATGACCTTCACTGCTGAAAGCAAAAGTAGGAGGGCGCTAAGGTTGACCCCGTTTTTTTTGAATATTTTGAAAGTAACGGTCATAAATGTGGCATATCATAAACGGTCAGTTCTCAAGGAAAAAGGGGGGTCATGAATTTATACCTAGCAACAAATGAAACCTTCTCCCTTTTTTTAATGTGGTGGTGATAGTCTGAAATATAAAAAGGAAAATAAATTAATAACGCGACCAAAATAATACTGGAAAAATGAAGTTTTGATGGACCTGAGGTGTATCATACTTGATGCACACTACAGAAATGGTTGTGGATCATTTTGGACAAGTGCGTTCATTTCAGAAATGGTCAGCTTAATGAAGGGACTAGATTCAAGATGCTGCATCATGACGGCAGAAGGTTGGGTTGACCTGAATTCAAGAATCTTGAAAAAATATTTTTGTCTTTGGGACATTGTCTAACACACCTACATGGTTCATTACAATTGTGTAGTGTATAAAGTGAAAATCATCTATATTAAAATACAGCTCATTTTTACATATGTGTAATTGATTAAAGATATTTAAAGGTTGAGATTAAATTATTTTTAAAAAAATTAATGGTTGAGATTCACTCTCACATTCACATGTGCGATAGTAGTTATCCACTTTTAACTCCCTATTTTCTCTCGTCCTGTTACAAAGTCACCCTCTACAATTAATATTATGAGCAGACACATCCTGAGATTAATCTTCTAAACCATTATCCCTTACAAAACATCAATCTTACATTAATATAATCTCACAAAAGAGCTCAATTGTTGACTGAGACTATCTGACCTTGGGGGTTGATTCCGCCACAAAATTAAGGGTTTGCTCTAATCCGACCACCAATTCCTCCAAGTTGACCGCCCATTCCAATTTTTTTCTTTATGACAAAAATACTCTCAAGTCCAAAGACAATTATACCCTTTAACCTTATAAATATACCACCATCCTATTTTTCTAAAACAAACAACCTCTAAGTAAACCCTCACCTCAAAACAAATATACACATTCTTCCCAACTTCATTTTCTTCATTCCCTTCATTCTCATTCTTCATCTTTTTTCCCACCAATCCTTAAGTCTTCTAAATACATTCTTCTTCAAACCCTTTTTCTTCATCAACTAAACATCTTTACTAACACAATATTTTGTTCTCCTTCATCTACCTCTTCTTTTGTTGTGAAGAAATCACCTTCCAAAAACCTTTAATTTCAAAAAAAAAAAACTAGGGCTTCAACATTGGGTATGAAGATATCAAACATGGATGAAAAACAAGTCATTATGACTTTTGTGGTAAGTATTTAAAACGTTGTTTTGCTTAAATTTGTGTAAAAAAAATTTTTCTTCTTAAAAAATAGGTCTTCGTCGTAAACGGTTCGGTACTGTAGCTTAGAACATTTTTTTAATGTTCGGCTTCAACCAACCGAACATTTTTGAATTGTTCGGCAGGTGGCAACCAAACAATTTTGAAATGTTCGATTGGAGGTCACCGAACATTTTTGTAATGTTCTTCTAGTTCCAAACTGTTCGGATGTCTGTAACCGAACTTTTTGGAAATGTTCGCCTATTACCAACCGAACATTTTTGAATTGTTTGGATGTGTGTAACCGAATATTTTTGAAATGTTCTTATAGTTCCAAACTGTTTGGAAGTCTCCAGCCGAACATTTTGAAATTGTTCAGCCAACACCTGCCGAACATTTTGTAAATGTTCCACCACCCCTAACCGAACATTTTTAAAAAAATTGTGTTTTTGATGGGTTATTGTATTTGATGACAAGATTCAAACACGTTGTCAACAAATCCTAGTGTTGATGGTCTTGCTAATAATGAGATTGTTGAAGTTGAAAATAATGCGATAGTTCCTATTCAAGATATTGTGGCAGATTACACCGATGTATTCATGACGCATGAACTCTTTTCATCTCGCCAAATGTTGACTGATTGGGTACGTGCTAGGGGGAATAAGCACAAAATGGTAATAATAGTTAGGAGGTCGGACAGTGGTGCGGGTAAGAAAAAGTCCCGGGTATTAATGACTTGTGAACGTGTTGGTCATTACAGTGGATGCAAGAAATCACAAGCAAATGATGAAAATCAAAGCGGAAAGAAAGATCGGAAAGAAACCGAATCTAAGAAGCTTGGTTGTCAATTTAGTTTGAGAGGCAGAGAAATGTCAGTTGGAGAATGGTCATTGGTTGTGAAGTGCGGTGTCCACAATCATGAACTTGGAGCGTACAAAGAAGGCCATTCATATGTCGGTCGATTATCAAAAGTTGAGGAGGAATATGTGGTTGATATGACACACGCCAATAGTAGACCAAAGGACATTTTGGCGCGTTTGAAAGAAAAAATTCAAGAAAATAGATCTACAATAAGGACGGTCTACAATGCACGTTTGAAGAATAGAGTTATCGAGCGTGAAGGTCGATCACAAATGCAACAGCTTATGTTTATGTTAGAGAAGCATGGATATGTCCATCATCATCGGCGGTGCGAGAAGACGAACACTGTGAAGGATTTGTTCTTCGCTCACCCAGGAAGTGTTGATTTATTGCGTGTCTTTCTGAAAGTCATATTAATGGATTGCACGTACAAGACAAATAGGTACAAGTTACCTTTGTTGGAGATTGTTGGTGTGACGTCTACAAATATAACTTTTTAATTGCTTTGTTTATTTAGAGAATGAGAAAGCAGACAACTATAAGTGGGCGTGCTCATGCTTGAAATCATTGATGGACCAATGGAGCATGCCTAATGTGATCGTTACTGATAGAGAAATAGCTTTAATGAATGCAATTGAGATAACGTTTCCTACCTCGAGACATTTCCTTTGTCGATGGCACATCAATAAGAATGTTTTGGCAAATTGTAGGAAAATCTTAATGACGAAAGAAAAGTGGGATTCATTTAATATGTTTTGGAATTTGTTGGTAAAGCCTTATACTGAGTCGCAATATAATGACTATTTGGGAAGACTGCAGTTTGAGTTCAAAGATTATCCAAGTGCCATCAACTATGTGATGTATCAATGGATTGAGCCCTACAAAGAAAGATTTGTGTCATGTTGGACAAATACTGTCATGCATTATGACAATACCTCTACAAGCAGGTATTAATTGTTTTCGTTTATTTGTTACATACGTACTTCAAATTACTGAATATTGTTTGTACTTTCAGGGTGGAGAGTCAACATGCGTCATTGAAAAGGCAACTTGGATCGAACCAAGGTAATTTTGAGACTTGTTGACGACAAATTCACACTCTTATTGAGACTTCTCACATCGCAATTAAACACTCATTTGAGAATAGCAGAAACGTAGTCATGCACAAATTCAAATCTATATACATGGATCTGCGAGGCATGGTATCCATACAAGTGTTGAATAAAATTTATGAAGTAGAATGCGTGGTTGTCAAAGATATCTTGTTATGGATTCTTTGTTGTGTGGTTGTGTCCGAGAAAGATGTGTGGTTTGCCCCTGCGCATGAGATCGTTGAGCTTGTGAAATTGGGTAGGCCAATTCCCTTAACCAAGTTGATAGTTTTTGGAGAAAGTTGGATATGTTACCGGTTAAGGCGAAGGTGATGGAATTCGGGTGAAATGGATTGTGTATGGAAAAACACCGTGAAGGATTTGTTCTTCGCTCGCCACCCAGGAAGTGTTGATTTATTGTGTGTCTTTCTGAAAGTCATATTAATGGATTGCACGTACAAGACAAATAGGTACAAGTTACCTTTGTTGGAGATTGTTGGTGTGACGTCTACAAATATAACTTTTTTAATTGCAGCTGCTTATTTAGAGAATGAGAAAGCAGACAACTATAAGTGGGCGTGCTCATGCTTGAAATCATTGATGGACCAATGGAGCATGCCTAATGTGATCGTTACTGATAGAGAAATAGCTTTAATGAATGCAATTGAGATAACGTTTCCTACCTCGAGACATTTCCTTTGTCGATGGCACATCAATAAGAATGTTTTGGCAAATTGTAGGAAAATCTTAATGACGAAAGAAAAGTGGGATTCATTTAATATGTTTTGGAATTTGTTGGTAAAGCCTTATACTGAGTCGCAATATAATGACTATTTGGGAAGACTGCAGTTTGAGTTCAAAGATTATCCAAGTGCCATCAACTATGTGATGTATCAATGGATTGAGCCCTACAAAGAAAGATTTGTGTCATGTTGGACAAATACTGTCATGCATTATGACAATACCTCTACAAGCAGGTATTAATTGTTTTCGTTTATTTGTTACATACGTACTTCAAATTACTGAATATTGTTTGTACTTTCAGGGTGGAGAGTCAACATGCGTCATTGAAAAGGCAACTTGGATCGAACCAAGGTAATTTTGAGACTTGTTGACGACAAATTCACACTCTTATTGAGACTTCTCACATCGCAATTAAACACTCATTTGAGAATAGCAGAAACGTAGTCATGCACAAATTCAAATCTATATACATGGATCTGCGAGGCATGGTATCCATACAAGTGTTGAATAAAATTTATGAAGTAGAATCTGTGGTTGTCAAAGATACTGTTATGGATTCTTTGTTGTGTGGTTGTGTACCGAGAAAGATGTGTGGTTTGCCCTGTGCGCATGAGATCGTTGAGCTTGTGAAATTGGGTAGGCCAATTCCCCTTAACCAAGTTGATAGTTTTTGGAGAAAGTTGGATATGTTACCGGTTAAGGGCGAAGGTGATGGAATTCGGGGTGAAATGGATTGTGTATGGAAAAACACTGTGAAGGATTTGTTCTTCGCTCACCCAGGAAGTGTTGATTTATTGTGTGTCTTTCTGAAAGTCATATTAATGGATTGCACGTACAAGACAAATAGGTACAAGTTACCTTTGTTGGAGATTGTTGGTGTGACGTCTACAAATATAACTTTTTTAATTGCAGCTGTTTATTTAGAGAATGAGAAAGCAGACAACTATAAGTGGGCGTGCTCATGCTTGAAATCATTGATGGACCAATGGAGCATGCCTAATGTGATCGTTATTGATAGAGAAATAGCTTTAATGAATGCAATTGAGATAACGTTTCCTACCTCGAGACATTTCCTTTGTCGATGGCACATCAATAAGAATGTTTTGGCAAATTGTAGGAAAATCTTAATGACGAAAGAAAAGTGGGATTCATTTAATATGTTTTGGAATTTGTTGGTAAAGCCTTATACTGAGTCGCAATATAATGACTATTTGGGAAGACTGCAGTTTGAGTTCAAAGATTATCCAAGTGCCATCAACTATGTGATGTATCAATGGATTGAGCCCTACAAAGAAAGATTTGTGTCATGTTGGACAAATACTGTCATGCATTATGACAATACCTCTACAAGCAGGTATTAATTGTTTTCGTTTATTTGTTACATACGTACTTCAAATTACTGAATATTGTTTGTACTTTCAGGGCGGAGAGTCAACATGCGTCATTGAAAAGGCAACTTGGATCGAGCCAAGGTAATTTTGAGACTTGTTGACGACAAATTCACACTCTTATTGAGACTTCTCACATCGCAATCAAACACTCATTTGAGAATAGCAGAAACGTAGTCATGCACAAATTCAAATCTATATACATGGATCTGCGAGGCATGGTATCCATACAAGTGTTGAATAAAATTTATGAAGTAGAATCTGTGGTTGTCAAAGATACTGTTATGGATTCTTTGTTGTGTGGTTGTGTACCGAGAAAGATGTGTGGTTTGCCCTGTGCGCATGAGATCGTTGAGCTTGTGAAATTGGGTAGGCCAATTCCCCTTAACCAAGTTGATAGTTTTTGGAGAAAGTTGGATATGTTACCGGTTAAGGGCGAAGGTGATGGAATTCGGGGTGAAATGGATTGTGTATGGAAAAACACAGTTGAAGAAATTCATTCTATATACAACAATGCCTCAACCGATTCAGATAGGTTGGCACTGTTGAAGAGAGCAAGAGAGTTTATGAAGCCATCAATTACATCACTGATTGAGCCTCAGGTTTTGGAAGTTATTCGTGGTCGGCCTCAGAAAAAAAGGCTAAAGTTGACAAATCAACAAAACGTGATCCGAGTAGGTTTGAGTATATCGAGTCGATAGAAGACAGTTACTCACCGCGAGAACAAGTGACGTACGAGGTTGGCCCATTGACTACTAGGCGAAAGATACCGGTAATTTTAATTAATGTGTTTTTGTTGTTTACTAGATCTTTACAATTACAAAAAAAATGCTAAATTCATGCTTAATTCGTCTTCGTTCAATAGGTTGCGCGACAACGATTGAAACTCAACTCTGCGATTCGTTTCGTTGACCTACTCCCATCACAGTTTGCCAATTTTATTGCGGAGACAAAGGATGTTAAAGCAGATGGACATCGCGGATATCACGCGGTTGCCGCTGCACTTGGGTTAACTCAAGATGGATGGCCTGCAGTTTGACGATACCTTCATCATAAGTTGAAAGCTAACTTAGAGTTATACAAACGTGTTTCCCTGGCAAGTGATCATGTTGATAAGGTCCTGCAAACGCTGGATTACTACAAGGACAATGCGCTGAAAACATTGGTTTTATTTGCCGGAAATGGGTCACTTGGTTGCATCAACGTATAATGTAACTCTGGTATGTCTCGATACACGAATGTCCGTAACTTATCTCCCGTTGAGGACTGCGGCCAAGACTTCCCCTAAAGTTATTTGTATCGGATTAATAAATGAAGACCATTTTATCGAGGTACACACAGCCCAAGTTACGTAAGTGTTTTTACAATTATATTATATAATTTGTTGATATGTATAGCTTATTTGCAGGTTTTATTGCGCGAGGGTTACCCATTACCACCGGTGTCTTTACATTGGGATTCGTTTCATGACCAGTGTGCATCAGGGTGGAAAGACTTGTTTCAGACTCAACTTGATTTGTACTCACATAGTGTAGGATACAGTCGTGTTGGGCGAAGTACTGAGACTATTATTTTAAACTAGCAAGTTTTGTAATTATGGTTTTAAACTAGCAAGTTAAGATATAAAAGGTACCAGCTATCGAACAAGTTAAATTACATATGAAAATTGTCTAAAATGTCATTGCATCAACCCAGTCAAGTGTTTCTTCTACGACGGCGCCTAGATCCCTCTATGTGTCCACTTGTAGACAATCTCGGTCCCCCATGTTGTTGCCCTCCCAATGCTCCGTATGCACTCTGGATCGCTATTCTCATCTCGTCATACGATATATCTCGGTCTCCCGTACCATAACGCACCGCCATCGGTTCCAACAAACCGCGAGCTAAGCTAACCATATTCCATGGATCTGGTAAACTTGCATCAGGAGCAGTCCATTGGAAGGTGGAATGATGCTCATGGTACAAACGATTGGATGAGATACACGGTTGTACCAATCCATATAGCCAGGTGCACACTGCCATGGTCGCTCGGCAACTATACCAAGTTGTTGCTCAGATAGGATTTGTCTTTCCCAAATATCGAAGTATCGGATGAGCATTGCCAAGACCTTCTTATTTGCCAACAGACCTCTCTTCTCGATATCGGGGGCAATAATCATCCCCGGAATTGTCTGCACGTATCCAAACTGTCTGAGAACGCGATTAGGGTGGTATGGCTCAACATGATCAGTTGATCCTATGCATCCATGGTATAAGGCTATCCGATGAAACGGGAAATGCTGTCTAACCTGCTCGGTATATGGCATCCAAATAACCTACAATAATTGAAAATCAATTGATTAATAATATATAAAATATGGTTATTTTCTACATATAATCAATACATATAAAGACATTAAGACTCACATCATTCACACGAAGGGCGTCAAGTTGTTCCCGCAGACCTACCAATCGGTCAGCGGGCACACCGGCAATACTCTTGTGCTCCCACCTACTTGCAAGTTCCTGACCTTCGTAATAGTGCACGTTAGGAATAGCTGCTGTACACATTCGGAATCGCTTAAATATCCATGCCTATTTGAACAAAATACAAGTATACAAATTAAAATATAAATACAAGTATACAAATGAAAATATAAATACAAGTATACAAATTAAAATATAAATACAAGTAATTACCTCCAATAATGTAGAATATCCGGCCATCTGTCTCGTATTCACCTTTGTTGCACTCCCTAGATGTTTATATAGAAAGGCTAGGGCTGCCGCTCCCCATGAGTAAGTATGCACATCATCCAAATCGCTGAGGAACTCCAAGTATGTCGTGCTAACCCTACTTCCGCTCTTATCAGCAAAAATTGTACAACCCAACATGTATAACAAATAGGTGCGAAGAGAGAAAGCCACCGTTTCTGGATCCTCAAACAATGCATCCGAAACAAAACGGGTATGTAGCCATTCTAGCCTCACAGATGGCCCTCTAGCACCACGCATTCCCTCTCTTGCCTCATCTTCAGACACTCCTAAATACTGACAAACGCAATCAACCGAACTTTCCGCGGAAACTGAACCTTCCAAAAAGACCGACTTCCCAGCAATTGGAAGACCAGTAATACAGAACACATCATCAAGTGTTATAGTCATCTCACCAAATGGCATGTGGAAGGTATTGGTCTCTGCATGCCACTACTCCACAAAGACACTAACCAATACCTTATCACTCTCCAGATATGAAACATGCCTTAACTACATTAGTTTGGTCGCAATAAGAGTGTCCCTCCATAGTTGGGAAGCAGTTTTTGTGTTTACTTTCCATGCTAAAAGTTTTTGTTTGTGGTTGTTCACCTTTAGCACCGGTCGCTCTAGCCCTTGATATATATGTACAGCTATGTGTTTCGGGTAGAAATGAAGTACACTGCCTTCTGATGGACCCCAGGACATGGAAAAGTAATCAGGGGCTCTCCATGTTCCTCCATTGGTTCCGGTTCTTCCTCCTCAGCATGTCCATGTGCTTGGGCCTGGGCCTGTGCCTGTGCCTCAGCCTCAGCCCTTGTTTTTCGACTTGAGGCGGTGGGTCTATTCTTCCTCCTTTGGTATGTCTATACATGACATTCATAAATTAACATGTTAGTTCATCAACTTTTTAAAAAAACAGAAAAAATTTAAAATCAAAACTATTCGACACCCCACTACTGAACTTTTTCAAACTGTTTGGTTACTGTTCACCGAACATTTTAAAAATGTTCGGTAGGGGGTCTCCGAACAGATTAACATGCTCATCAACATTTAAAATCAAAACTGTTCGGAGACCACCTACCGAACTTTTTCAAACTGTTCGGTTAGGACACACCGAACATTTTAAAAATGTTCGGTAGGGGGTCTCCGAACATTTAACATGCACATCAACATTTTTAATCCAAACTGTTCGGCAGACACCTAACGAACATTTTCAATTTGTTTGGTTAGTGGCTTCCGAACAATTGAAAAATGTTCGGCAAGATGTCTCTGAATAGACTAACATGCTCATAATTTGAAAAAATAGAAACTAAAACTGTTCGGTTAAACCTATTCGAACTTTTGCAAACTGTTCGGTAGGCATTCACCGAACATATTCAAAATGTTCGGAAGGTCAGGTTCGAACATTTTTAAGATATTCGAAGGCATCTTGCCGAACATTAAGCCCTAATTCCGGAGTTCAGAGTTGAATTTTTCCTTAGAAAAATCAAAATTTTCTTACCAATATAAACAAAAAACATGATTTAAAATAAATCAAACTAAAATCAACAAACTAATACTTTGTATAAAAACAATAAATAAAACTAACATTAATTCAAAATATACATACCTCTTTCTATTTTTGATAATGTTCGAGAGATGAAAAACTGAAGGAGGAGATGAAGACTTGAGGAAAGAATGGACTGGGAAGGAAAAATGTGTGGGTTGTGGCTTGAGGAAGGAATGTGTGTGGGTATTGGAGGGAGGGGTTTCACAGCTGATATGGGTTTTGAGGGAGGGGGTTGGGTTTTGAGGGTGGTTGGGGTTTTGAGGGTCTAATGTGTTAAAAACTTAGAAATGGTAAAATAAGAAAACAGGGTGAGTACACATATAGGTTACAAGTATTTTTAAATGAAGTGGGGGGGGGTAGACTTATAAGGGGGATCAACTTGGGGGAACTGGGGGTCTAAATAGCGCGTCCCCAAAATTAAACATCCATAGGTCAGTTACATATAACTTCTTACAAATAACCCCCCTCAACTATGGGTAGAGTTCGAATAGCGCTCCTCAACTACCACTTGAAGTAATGTACTCCTCAACGGTAACATTTTTTAAAATCACACCTTCTATTTAGACGTTGGCGTTTCAATTGACGAAATTCGATATACTGACACCGTGCCATAGGCACGAGCACGAAGATCTAGTATGATAAAAGATAAATTAAAAGCTACTCCCTTCGTCCTCAAATTATTATCCTATTTTCATTTTTCGTTTATCCATTTTATCACTTTAATAATGAGCCACTTACACATAAGCTTTAAAGTAAACTACACATCAAGCTAATATTAATAATTCAGTCAAATGAGTTTTCTTAAATCGTACACTAAGTCTACCAAGACGATAATTTAGGGACGGAGGGAGTATAATTTAACTTATTATTAGATGTCAATTACTTTGTAATTTATGTAAGGGAGAGTCTATTTCCACTAAAAAATCTACTTATCCACTACATCTTTAATTATTGTATCAAATAAATACATGTTTGGACAAAATTACCCCTTAAGTACTTGCTCATTTTAAGTTGACTAATCAAGTTACTTTCCTAATTACATTTTAACATTATTTTTTAGTTCAAACATTTATGAACAACATAGTTATTCTATTATGGTTTTACTAAAGTTATATTGTATGATAAAAACAATATCGTAAGGACATTTTGTCTACCAAATTTTGAGTAAATATATGTTCATTGATTATGAAAAAAATTTAAAGTAAAATTTAAAGAATGTAATAGTAAAAAATAATCGAATAGTAAAATCATAATATGAAATAGTATCGTAATATTTAAATATATTGTCTACCTTTATAATTGGTTCGAAAATTTAATTCTTGAGTTGATTGAAACCAATATTCAGTTTAATAACTACCATAATAATTGAATTGATATTTTTAAAAAATATTTTTAAAACTAAATTATAATATTAATTTTTGATAATAAAATATCCAATATAATCTAAAATTTTGGTAGAAAATGTATTAATCATGTTATTTTTATGGTAATGGATTATGAAACGTGAGTGATTAGAAAAATTGATTAAACATATTTATTACGAAAAAAATAAGTAAATTGTTTGTTGATAATTAAAATGTTAAAAGTATAAATAGAATATTTATGTTGTCCATTGATGTTTGATCAAAAAAATGATGTTAAAAGGTAATTAAGAAAGTAACTTGATTAGTCAACTTAAAAAATGGTAGTTTTGTCCAAACATGTATTTATTTAATTCAATAATTAAGGATGTAGCGGATAAACAAAAATTGTAGTGAAAATAACGTCTCCCTTTCTGTAATTAAGCATGAATTATAGTTGTGTAATTATTGTAGTATTATACTCTAGCTTAAATAGGTTGTAAATCTCTTAAATGAAATAAAATGAAAATTACTTCTCCATATTGTATCAGAGCATTAAAAATCTCCAACGAGCTCTTTTTTTCTCTATCAGTCGTATCCTTCCCCTCATTCCCGTTCTTCAAGTCATCTCCCTTCTCATCATTGGCCACCGATCAAGCCCTTATTCCCAACACTGCTGAACCAACCAAACCTTTCATCCTCATCTCCCTAACTCATATCCTCAAACTCAATCTCACGAATTACTTATCGTGGAAGACCCAACTTGAAACCACCCTCCTAGGCTATGACCTTTACAAGTTCATTGACGGAACTGCCATTGCTCCTCCCATAACCCTCACCACCACCACTCAAACCCTAGAAACCACAACAAACCCTAACCACGACTATATCACTTGGTTTCGGCAAGACAAGCTCATCCTTGGAGCACTTGTCGGCACCCTCTCTCCTCCCCTCGTACCACTCATCTCTCAATGCCTCACCACTTTTTCGGCTTGGCAAACCCTTGCTAAGACATATGCCAACCCTTCAAAAGGTCATCTCAAACAAATAAAGGACCACCTTCACGATATCACCAAGTGCACTCGCACAGTTTATGAATTCATGCAATTAATATATTAAACAGTGCACTGACCAACTAGCTTCTCTTGGCCGTCCCTTTGAACCCGATGACATTTTCGATTAAATCCTCGAACAACTAAATGATCTCGCCTATGATACTGGTATCTCTGCAGTCCAAAGCCGTGAAACTCCCATCACGTTTGATATGCTCCATGAAAACCTCATCAATTGTGAACTCCCACTCAAACACAAATCCAATTCGGTCCCATCCTTCCCTGATATAGTTAACTACATGGCTAAACCCAACAATCGTAATCACCACAACCGCCAATCTTAGTCCTCTGATGGCCTTCTTCCCACCCCAAGCCAATCCACCCTCACACCCACCCACCGTCCTTTAAACCTCTTCAAAGGAAAATTTCAATTATGCCAAACTCATGATCACTTTGTTTGCCAGTGTCCAATCTTCAGGAACCAATTCCCACAAGCCATACCACCTAATCCAACTCCCCAACCCTCTCAGTTTAGGTACCCAAACAAAACTCATTCCTCACCATTCCCTCGTGCTTATGCAACCACTATTGGGAACTCTACTTCATCGGGATTGAAAACCCTGATATTTTATCTATTTTAGTTTTATAAATTAATGATTTTGTTACCACATTTGATATATTTGAGTAGGTATGTGTTTTATAATTTTAAGATATAATCGACTATTCGACTCTGTTAATGTTGCGGGTTTGGCTCGAGGATTGTTATAAAAGGTTTTTAACATGTTTTTATCGGTGGAAATTATCTTCTTTTGAGGTAAGAGATACTATACAATATTGATTCTGTGTCAGTTTAATCATGTGATTGTCCCTATAATATTCATGTTTGATTCGTACTCCTGTTATTGAAACATGTTTATTGTTATCAGTAAACCTTTTATATTGGTTTGACTTTGAAATAATTTAATATTAACAATCAATGTGTTTTCTTGAGAAACTGATATTTTTATAATCATCGGGTCGAGTAATTGATTATCTTGAATGGTTTAGTAATACTGATCACTAAAATGGGCAGAACAATCTTGATATTGTTGTTGGGACTCATGTTATTGAGTGTCCGTGTATGTTGTTCTTGTTATGAATAATCTCACATGGCCTAAGCTGATTAGTATACTCAATTGTAACTTGTGATCAGTTGTTATTTGGTAATACTCGGTATCATTTTTTAGGTAATAATCTTTTGTCCATACTTTTATATTCATAGACTTTGGTATTTGAATCATATGTCTTGTTCTATTCTGTGGTATTGTGTATCCCCTTTCTTACTGGACCCACAAGCTCACCTCCTACAGTTTCAGGTTTTTTCAGTTGACATTGGATCGAGGTTCGGACAGCAGTGTTGTACTTGGGGTTTATCGGAGCGCTCGGTTTTGATAAAAAAACATTTATGTATGATTTTTGATATCATTAAAATTGTAACAAGATTTACGTTTGTATAAAATTCATTATTTTGGAGAAAATATTATTTATCTGCTTCTTCCGCAGCGAGTTACGTGCTTCTGATTGAAGTTATTTTGGATTATATTTTTGGAACACTTGGCGGACCCTGTCTCGTTTTGTCCCGGGATCGGGTCATCATAGGGTTGGCTCCTAGACAGTGACGCAACCCACCATGTTACTCATGACCCACTCTCCATATGATGGATCCGAAGAACTCTTGATTGACGATGGCTCGAATCTAACCATCTCCAACACTGGTTCAACCTCCTTACTTACTTCTATTTCTACTTTTACTCTAAATAATATACTTCGTGTCCCTTCTATTTCTTGCAATATAATCTTGATTTCTAAATTTTGTCATGACAATAATAGCTATATTACTTTTTTACCATCTTCCTATATTGTGATCTTCGCACGGGGACAATCCTATTTCAAGGTCCAACTAAGTCCGGAATATATGAATGGCAACCCAACCGTCCCATGGCTCACTTCATCCGCTTGTCCTCTATTACAAACTGACATCATAGATTAGGCCATCCTTCCTATCCTATTCTACGACACCTAAGTAATTAATACTTTTAATTTAAACATTCCTACACCCGAGTTATTTTACTGTAATTCGTGCCATTGTAATAAAAGCCACAAATTACCTTTTTCTCATAACAATATTCAATCTAAAGGTCATCTTGATGTTCTTTATAGTGATGCATGGACATCCCCTATCACCTATTTTGATGGCGACAAGTATTATTGAAAGTGCAATAGTAGCTAGGATTCCAAAGAAACTGTCAATGCAGCATGTGATGCACCTGCATCCAAAGGTGCATTAACGAGATAATAAAACAAGTAAACAGCGGAAGACTTTAATCTAATAAAGCAATAATTAAAATAGAAGTTTATCAAACAATCTACAAGCTATGCTTGTAGATCTATTCGAGAATGAAATGATTTCACTAAAAAGATTATGAGTTTTACAAACCAAAATGTGAAATCAACAAAATACCAAACCTCTAACAAAACATCAAGTATGCATAGGAAACCCACAAAAATAAGAGTAGAGTAAACGTGAGATTAAAAAATAAGTTTCCTAAAGCTAGGAAAACAAGCAGCAACACGATCAATGCAGCTTGTGATGTTACTGCATCCAAAATATCTGAATAAAGCTCTCAGCGTTCTTCACTCTTTCAGCATGTATATCTCTGTATGTCTTGTCTATCTGTCTGGAAGTCTTCTTGTATTTATACTTGAGGTAGAGACCTACACACACAAGAAATCCAACAATTCCAAGGAAACATAGAATTTTAGGAAATAAATAACTTAGTTTCCTAAATAGGTTTCCTAATTTAAGTAAAAGAATCTTCTTACCAAAGATTTTGTCAATTTAATTATGGACTCTTGAGAGTTTTTGAAAGTATTTAATTATGGTAACACTTTACCATTACTTTGGGACCAAGAAAGGGAACACCAATTAATTAAATAAAATAGGAAGTCCCTATTTTACCCTTACAATTATATAATTTTTGTCGACCATTACTCGAAATATATATGGTTTTACCCTCTTAAACACAAAAATGATGCCTCTCGTATTCAATGGATTCAAACTATTGGTCGAATTTTTTTTCAAAAGATCTATCGTCACCATCTTTAGTGACAATGAGGGTGAATACATAAGTCTTGCTCCCACTCTTGCATCTCATGGCATTACTCACCTAATCTCTCCTCCTCATACACCTGAACACAATGGGTACTCTGAATGTCGTCATCGGCACATAGTCGAAATTGAGATATCTCTTCTCACTCACTTTCATATGCCTACAAAATTCTGGACTCTTTTTTTTCAACAACTTGTTATCTCATAAATAGAATGTTAACTCCTACACTGAACCTATATTCTTCATACGCCAAACTTCATGGTCACACACCCAACTACCTAAAACTTCGAAGTTTCGGACTTTCGGTTGCCTTTGCTATCCTTGGTTACGCCCTTATACCACTAACAAACTTGATCCTCGATCCTCTCCTTGTTTATTTGTTGGTTACTCATCCACACAATGCGCATACTATTGTCTCTAACCATCCTCTAACAAAATATATGTTTCATGTCATGTTAAATTCATTGAACGTATTTTTCCTTTCTCTACCTCATCTCTCCCCACTCCAGTTCACTTAAACCATACCTTGGATGCATGGTGTCCATTCAACTTCCAATTCTTCCAACTGCAATGTCACTCATCTATCCTTCGTCCATCAACCAAACTCCTATTTCACCTACACACTCGACTGAGCCTACTTGTAGACACCCCAATTTCGTACCCCTGATATGTGACATGACATAAAATATCAAGAACTGTTGAAACATTAACAAATGTCAAGTTACAGGGTTGAAAATGCAAAAGGAAAAAGTAGGATGCATGAACAGTGAACTGCAGGGGGAGAGTGCACAAAATGGAAAGTAAAAAGCTTGCATGGTGCCGCACCAAGGCCCCTTGGTGCCGCACCAAGGGTTCCTTGGCCGCACCATGCTTGTTTCCTGTAGCCTCTCTCAGAATGAAAATGTACAATTTTTGATGCACAAGGTACAAGTCGTTGAAGCTGCTGAATAAATCAAGAAATCCCAGCCGTGTCCTGCTCCTCGACTATAAATAGAGACCCTCGGTTCTCATTTTGAGCTGCTCATTTCCTCCGCGATTTTTAATCGCAGCGAAGCTCTGCTTCGTTCTTCCGTCGATATTAGTACGAGAGGTGCGAGATAGGTGAGTGGAACCCCCTAAAGTCTCCAAACCCTGTCCAAACTCTGCCAAAATAAATATCCGCCAGTTATAAGTAATCCCTAGCCTAGTTTTTAGGTATCCACCTCATTTCCCCGACCCAAAAATCCCAAAGTAAGCCGTTACTCTGCCCGAGTAACGAGCTGAAAAACACCCTCTATAAGCTGTTATTCCGCCCAACCAAAAAGGCCAAAACCACAAAAACTAAGTCGTCATTCCGCCCAACCAAACAAACCAAAACTACCATATATAAGCCGTCACTCTGCCAAAATCAAAACAACAAACACACAACAAACAACAACAAAAGACTCCCTCTCCCTGAAGGACAGAGCGAGCACACCGCCGCTCTAAAAGGTAACAACCTTTAAGGGCGTTTTTAAATTTGTTTATTTGTTTATTTGTCTACTTATTATTTATTAAAGTTGTATTTAAATCCGGCACAATGTAGTCCTTATAAGCCGTTGTGCTGCCCGGATTAGAATATGAAATATTTTGTAAAAGAGCCGTTATAATTGCCAAATATTCTTAAATCTGTCTGTAATTATTGGAAGGAGACGGCTGCGAGTCCGTAAATAATATGGCCAACGAATGTATTTGTTTAAATTTCCCTGTCATTTTAATACCTTATTTATTTGCTAAATAAATGTGACAATAAGCATACTTCAGCCAAAAACCATTTTCGAGACCGAAAGGGCGAGTTGGGTGCCTAGCACCTTCCCAACTCGTAACTTAGCCTCCGAACCCGTTTTCTTTTTCTCTGGTTATTTTTCTTTTCTTTGGTTTTGCTTTATTTGCCTTAAAATAAAGATGGCGACTCTAAAACTTTCAGATTCAGTGGGGCCTCGCAACATTCCCTCTTTGCACTTTCCCGTTCTCCCCTAAAAAAGGGAAATATGGGAATGGAGGGGTGATGCATTCCCATATCCTGGTATCCCCTAAACAAGGGATAACTTGATGCGGGAAACCCAAAGCTCTCATAGTAATCTGAATGGGCCATAAGGCTATTTTCAATAAATCCATAGTGGGGCGTCGCAATATCCTTTTTGCACTTTTCCGCTTTTCCCTAAAAAGGGAAAATGGGAATGAAAGGGTAATGCATTCTCATATCCTGGTATCCCCTAAACAAGGGATAACTTGATGCGGGAAACCATCAGTTCCCATATTGGATACAAAATCCACTCAAGGCAACCGAGGCACATTCAAACGTGCTAATATAGACAGCACTCCTCTCGCACTTTTGATTTCGTCTTCCCCTAAACAAGGGAAGGTGTAACGAGAGCAGTGGTGTCCCGCATCCGCACGTACGCGCACCCCTATCCAAGGGCGCGCGGGGCACACCCCGGGAACCTCACAGTGGCGACTCTGCTGGGAGTTGTTTTATTTTAAATAAAATGGAGGGCTAGACTCGTAAAATAAAACTTTTTTGTTTTTATTTGTTTCTGGCTGCAATATGCTTGTCATATTAATTTACGCATTTGAATAAAGTGCTCACATACGGCCGTGGCCATATTTGTGGATATGATCCTCCATCTGCAGCTTGCCCGATACATTGCGGGCATGTTTAAGAATATAAAAAAAAATTCAAAAAAAAAAATATATATATATATATCATTAAAAAAATCGAAAAGTAAAAAAAAATATATATTATATTACAATAAATTTCGGGCAGCACAACAAAAGAGCTGGGGCTTTACTTTCGGCTCTTTATTATTATTTATTTTAGTTCATTTTTCTTTTTTCACTTTATTCTGTACATTTGTACATATTTGTATTCATTATGTCATTTTATTTCGGGGACATAGGATCAAAATTTGTAATTAATAGGGATAGATAGTTTCCCCACTTTTCTTTTTATTTCTTAATGTGATGTGCTTGCTTGCTTGCGTTCAAACTAAAAAAGCCGAGAAAATCCACACAAACAGCAAGACATGCTATATATGTTTTCTTTTTCTGTTTATATATATGTAAATAAATAAAGATTTTACTGCTTTCTAGATACCCCACACATGCACATGTATATAGTTATATTCCGAACTGTTACCCTACACCATGGCCAGCCTACCCCCTGCATGAGCCAACGTTAGAACGCATATAGATTCTCAGGACACTTCATTGACCGACCGGTTTTTGCATCTCCGAATTGTGAATCAGCCCCTGTCAAAAAATATATATATATACAAAAAAACAAAAAAAAGAATATACAAAAAAAAAACGCGCAAAAAAATGATGAAAATAAATTGCGCAACAAAAAAAATAATAACAAAAAAAAAAAAAAATATATATATATATATATATATATATATATATATATATATATATATATACAGGGGCTGATTTATTATTCTTTGATGCTCGACCTAGACCATTTCGAATGGTGGATCCCGGAAAGAGTATAAGCCCTTCGCTGGGACCATCCCGGGAGTCGAAAGTGGAATACGTTGGTCCTATACTCTGGAGAAAGAATCCACTATTCCAGGGAAAGTCCTGAGACCGTCAAAATAAAGCAGGTGTTTATCCGGTCAATTGTAGGGCAAACAATTAAAATAAAATATACTAATAAAGATGGCGACTCTAAAACTTTCAGATTCAGTGGGGCCTCGCAACATTCCCTCTTTGCACTTTCCCGTTCTCCCCTAAAAAAGGGAAATATGGGAATGGAGGGGTGATGCATTCCCATATCCTGGCATCCCCTAAACAAGGGATAACTTGATGCGGGAAACTCAAAGCTCCCATAGTAATCGAATGGGCCATAAGGCTATTTTCAATAAATCCATAGTGGGCGCCGAATATCCTTTTGCACTTTTCCGTTTTCCCCTAAAAAAGGGAAAATGGGAATGAAAGGGTAATGCATTCCCATATCCTGGTATCCCCTAAACAAGGGATAACTTGATGCGGGAAACCATCAGTTCCCATATTGGATACAAAATCCACTCAAGGCAACCGAGGCACATTTAAACGTGCTAATATAGACAGCACTCCTCTCGCACTTTTGATTTCGTCTTCCCCTAAACAAGGGAGGGTGGAACGAGAGCAGTGGTGTCCCGCATCCACACGTACGCGCACTTTTATCCAAGGGCGCGCGGGGCGCGGGGGCACACCCCGGGCACCTCACACTACTGCCACTACATCCAAATCAGCCACAACCTATACATCCTATTAATCGTCTTCAAAACAACATTCGCAAACCCATTAATAAACTGAATCTTTATGTATCCTTCAAGCCACCAACCGCTGAACCAACCAATACCACCCAAGCTCTCAAAAGCACCATATGGCGCAATGCAATGCAAAATGAATACACTGCCTTGAAACAAAACCATACTTGGGATCTTGTTCGTCCCTCTCCCTCCCAAAATTTAATCGGGTATAAGCGGATCTTTCGAACTAAGGTCAATCTTGATGGCTCCGTCGATCATCATAAAGCTCGACCAGTAGCCAAAGGATTTCACCAACGTCCGGGTCTTGACTACACTGGAACTTTCAGGCCCGATGTAAACCCAGCCATTGTCTGTACTATTCTCTCCCTTGCCATCACCTCTGGATGGTCCTTACGACAAGTCAACATAAACAATGCCTTTCTTCAAGGCTCTCTCATGGAAGACATCTTCCTGACTCAACCTCCTGGCTTTGTCGACCCATCTCACCCCACCCATGTTTGCAAACTCCGTCAAGCCTTCTATGGCCTCAAACAAGCTCCAAGCGCTTAGTGTAATGAACTTAAATCCTACCTTATTCATATGGGCTTTCACAATTCCATCTCCGATATGTCCTTATTTATTTTTCACCAACAAAATGATATCATCTATCTTCTTGTCTTTGTTGATGATATAATCATCACTGGTACTAACTCCACTATTCAATACACATTCATCACTCAATTCTTCTTCTCGTTTCTCTCTAAAAGATCTTGGTAATTTATCCTACTTCCTTGGTGTTGAAGTTCTACCTCATCCTGATGGCCTATTTCTTAGCCAACACAAGTATATCCAAGACATTCTCACTCGAGCTCACATGTCCAATGCAAAACCCATCCCTACACTTATGACCACTCATCCACACTTAACCAAACAAAAAGGCAACCCCATTCCCAACACAACCGACTATAGAGCCCTTGTGGGAAGTTTACAATATATATCATTAACTCGCCTTAATCACGATGGCTCTATCAATCATTGTAAAGCTCGACTAGTAGCCAAAGGATTTCACCAACGTCCGGGTCTTGACTACACTGGAACTTTCAGCCCCATTGTAAAACTGTCCATACTATTATCTCAATACAAGCACCAACCCACCGAAGATAATTGGGCAGCACTTAAATGTCTTATACGTTATCTTGCCAGGACATCCAATCATGGTCTTCTTCTGCGTCGTACATCAGACATCACTCCTCATGCTTTTACGGATGCCGACTGGGCAGTTGATAGAGATGACTACATCTCTACCATAGGCTATATTGTTTATCTAAGTCATCATCCAATCTCTTGGAGTTCTCGTAAGCAACAAACACTTGTTCGATCCTCCAACGAAGCTGAATATCGAGTTGCTGCCACCACTGTTGAAGTTCTCTGGGTTCAAAATCTACTTCGAGAACTCGACTGCCTACCATCAGTCAAACTCGTCATCTATTGTGACAATATGGGTGCCACTTAAGTTGCTGCTAATCCAAAATTCCATTCAAGAATGAAACACTTGGCCATTGACTATCTTTTTGTTCGTGAAGCAGTTCAAAATCAGTCTTTTCGCGTCTCCTACATATCCAACAATGATCAACTAGGAGACGCACTCACTAAGCCGCTTGCTCACACACGATTTCACGAACTTATGTCCAAGATTGCACTCTCTCAAAGATCGTCCATCTTGCGGGAGCCAGATAAAGATAAATCAAAAGATATTATTTAACTTATTATTAGTTGTCAATTACTTTGTAATTGATGTAATTAAGCCTCAATCATAGTTGTGTAATTATGGTAGTATTATACTCTAGCTTCAATAGGTTGTAAATCTCTTGAATGAAATAATTTGAAAATTAGTTCTCCAAACCATATTGCATCATTTAGACACAATAGTTTGTACTCCCTTCGTTTTTAAATTATCGTTCTTTTTAACTTGACACATCATTTAAGAAAAAATAATTGACTTTATTATAAATATTGATGAAATGTTTAGTTTCCTCAATGTCCTTGAATATGTGGTCATAATTAAAATATGCAGAAAAAGTAAGGGTAAAGTCATAAAAGTATTTTCGTACAAGAGAAATTTTTGAAAGATGACAATTATTTTAGAACGGACGAAAAAAAAAAGATAATAATTTGAAAACGGAGAGAGTATTAATTTATTAGTTGTAGTACAGCACATAAATGTGTCATGTGATGCTCTGAACTATTTCTTAAGAATCTTTGCTTTTTTTTTTCTTTTTTTTTTTTAACTTTTTTTTATAAGGTTGGAGGGGACATAGACCGTACCCCAACCCTTATTTTTTTTTAATGCCTTGAAAGACTACAATTATATATATATGATGCCTTTGGTGTGGGCTCGAACAAATGGTGCCTCTGGTGAGGCTTTGAACACCCGACCTCTCGGTTGAGAGTAGTTAAGTCCCAGGGTGTCTCGGTAGGGCTTGAATACTCAACCCTCCGTTAAGATAAGTGAGTAGCTAAATGGGCCTTTGGATAAGGCTTTAACAACAACGATGCCTCCGAAGAGGCTTGAACACCCGACCTCTCTACCGAGAGTTGTAAAGTCCAGTGTCTCTAGAGAGATCGAACACCCAACCTCATGCTCGAGTTGAGCTAGAGCTCGTTGGTCTTAAGAATCTTTGCTTATATGGTTAGAATAAAATCTAAAACTCAAGTAATTACTACTCCTACAATTTTCTTTGGAATTATGATTTTAGTGGGACTGGCTTCCATTGTAGCTATTTCATATGTGCCTTAAAATTTATGAAACAAAATATAAAATTGTTCTTCATATATATATATATATATATATATATATATATATATATATTTTCCGTAAAAATAGTATTCTTGCTTATTTCGATGATCCTCGATATAGAAGAAAGAACTCGGGAATTATTAAATATGAGACTAACGAACTGGATTCAATCTTCAAAAACGAGGATTTCATTGAGTATCAAGGCGTCACGGACTTGAGGACAAAAGACCAAATAAAAGTAGATCGATTTTTTTTTATTCCCCAGGAAGTGCATATCTTAGCCGGATCTTCTTCTATAATGATACGAAACAATAGTATTATTGGAGTAGATACACAAATCACTTTAAAGACAAGAAGCCGAGTAGGCGGGCTGGTCCAAGTGGAGAGAAAAAAAAAAAGAATTGAACTTAGAATTTTTTCTGGAGAGATCCATAAAACCGTTCTTCATATATATATATATATATATATAATCGAAGTTATCTAATAAGTACTTAATTTTATGCATAAATTGATGTGTCATTTGGTTGACTTTACAATTTTAACTCGTACCAGATCCCATAAGATGTCAAATATAATGATATATAGGATGTCACATCATTTTATTCACAAAGCTACGCACTTATTAGACATCACCAATGCAATATAGAATGTGAAAAAAAATTGAGTGCCAACTGGGATTTACATATTCTTTGAATAAAAAAGTTTTTCAATACAACCGTGGATAAAGGGTTGTGGATATGACATATTAACCAAAATTTTCATATTTTCGATAAGGATGTAAATTTTTCACATTTTAGTTGAGGATGTTAGTGCATGTTAATCAACATTTTTCTTTTAAAAAACTCTTCCTAAAAGTTGTTTCCTTTTCTTAATTTTTTTGTCAAATTTTTATTTTAGTGATGGGATGCATGTCACATAAGATCAATTATACAGTTGTATTAAATAAGTTTTTTTTTATTGAATGTAAATAAAGATATAAAATTTGTTACATGTGATAGAGGGTGTTAATTACTCACAACCAAACTAAATCAAATTTACATTTCCATTTGTGATTCTCTTGGATGTTATATCATTACTCAAAAAATTTATATCCAAAAATCCTTAATAATAAAACTTATATCCAAAAATTAACACTTTTACTAACGCCATTGTGGCAAGAGCTTTCACTCAACTGAACATTTTTTTTCCATTGATCGTAATAATGATAAGAATTCCATCAAATAAAATAATCATGATAACAATAATATTCATATCATTAATAATACATAATTATAACATTATTATTGCTATAATTTAAGCACGTTAGTTTTATCATCTCCATCAACATTGATATTATTAAATATCAAAAATCTCTTTAAAATGTTCAACAAGTAATCTAAAAACAATTATTGCATTCATAAGATGTAAAGTTAATCATTTAATACTAGAAGTTAAGAAAGTTAACATCTCTACACCCTTAAAAGAGTAACTAGTTTTACACCCGTACGTTAAACGTACGAATAAAAATATTTTTTAATTAAATAATATTCAAGTAAAATGAAGAAGCAAATCAAAATCAAAAGAATAAATTAAGAAAAACAATTAATGTTAGAAAAAACTACTTAAATATAAATATATCATATTACTGGTAATATTATGGATTTTGAATTTTTTTTATACACAATATCATCTTCATCGGATATTGATATATTCAAGCCAAAACAGTTTCTTACCCTAAAAATTGTTATACGATACTACCAATGGAAATTGTTGTACCTGGAACTTGAAATGCAACCTCACATTTAATGGAGACAATGACATTTTTGGAATAAACATTCTGTCTCCATCATTGCTTTTATTAAAAAAAATTAGCTTCAACAACGTGATTCTTAAGCTTAGTAATGATTAGTCTTGTTCCATTGCATAATCCTGCAACATGGTCACTAATCTGAAGTGTTAATTCATGGTTCGACAATCTTGAACACTTTATACTATTCAAAAACTCCATAGAGTAAATGATTTCAAACAAACTTGTGTTGTTCTTGCCCTCAACATAGAATCTGAAGTCAAATAAATTCTTCCTTCTATGTCATTATTATAAAACTTTATATACTCATTTATGGTATCAACAACATCAAGTATCGGGATAAAGATAACTCTTCCTTACAAATATGACACATCATCAAAAGACTCCAAAAATGACGGATATATACTTTCAACAATTTACTCGATCAAATTATCTGATGCATTAACCAAAATATCATTTGGAACTTCTATTGATGCAACACAATTATTTTCACCACCATATGTATCGTCGTTGATACTTAAAATCCACTCAGAAAATGCCTTCAACATGAGACCGCGTTCGTCATTGTCAAGAGTTTGTAGTCTCATGTTTTTTTGTAAGTTTCAAAACTTTGCAATATGTTCATAAATAGTACAATTTGTGATCATGTTAACAAAAATCATGTTGAATTCTTACAACTTTACCCTTACATTTTTTACCAACTTTAATTATAATCACATACTCAAAGGCATTAAAAGAAATTACACATTTCACCAATATTTATAATACAGTAAACTACTTTTTATTAAATGGTGTGTCGGGTCGTCAAAGAGAACCACATTTTGAAAACAGAGGGAGTATTTTATTTTACCGTCCGAGATCTATTATATTCTAAATTTTTAAATATATTTCTCAAGGTTATTTTGAAAAGAATATAAAGCTGAATTTTTGAGATTTTGAATTTATTTGAAGGGATAAATTTATTTGTTACATTTCTTAATATTTTTTATTTAACAATTTATTCATGCTTATAAAAAATATTTAACTTTATGGTTCGACTATACCAACTACTTATTTCAGTTTTTACTAAAACTTTGAAAATTATAATCACATGAAAGAATACAAAGGCTTCAACATTACACATTATCTCAATAATTCTCATATAAACTACTAGAGGTTTCCTTATCGTCGAACTTTGCAACATAAATAGTACAATTTGTGATCATGTTAACAAAAATCATGTTGAATTCTTACAACTTTACCCTTACATTTTTTACCAACTTTAATTATAATCATATACTCAAAGGCATTAAAAGAAATTACACATTTCACCAATATTTATAATACAATAAACTACTTTTTATTAAATGGTGTGTCCGAGATTTTCAGAGGGAGTATTTTATTTTATCCGAGATCTATTATATTCTAAAATTTTAAATATATTTCTCAAGGTTATTTTGAAAAGAATATAAAGCTGAATTTTTGATATTTTGAATTTATTTGAAGGGATAAATTTATTTGTTACATTTCTTAATATTTTTTATTTAACAATTATTCATGCTTATAAAAAATATCTAACTTTATGGTTCGACTATATCAACTACTTGGTTATTTATTTCAGTTGAGACTTACTATTTCCTTGCAACTCTGACTTTGAAAATTCGGTCGGATCTTTGTTTGTGGATGTCTCTTAGGACGAATGGTTTGAAAGCCATAATAGTTGCAGTAAAATTTTTGGGTTCAAAATGTCTAAAGTTTATTTCGTGATGGTTTTTTTTTTGTACTTTGTAGAAAATTGATTGAACATCCATAAAGAATATCCACAGACTTTTTATATATATGTGATGGAAAATAAAAGATCCAACATGATATTGTGAATTGTGTTGAAAATACCAACAGTTTGTGTGTATTCAAAGTTCCTAGAAATGTATAAATATATTCTTGTCAACTTATCCAATAATATTAAATGGTTAGTATAAAAACTAAAAAATAAAACAAAACAACGTGTTTCACCTACCAATGTTTCCATTTATGGAAATAAGTTTTAGGCGGGAAAATCACGGTTGTCATTATATATAAATAGATGTTTTTTTTGTAAGGTTCAAAACTTTGCAATGTGTCCATAAATAGTATAATTTGTGATCATGTTAACAAAAATCATGTTGAATTCTTACAACTTTACCCTTACTTTTTTTACCAACTTTAATTATAGTCATATACTCAAAGGCATTAAAAGAAATCACACATTTCACCAATATTTATAATACAGTAAACTACTTTTTATTAAATGGTGTGTCGGGTCGTCAAAGAGAACCACATTTTGAAAACAGAGGGAGTATTTTATTTTACCGTCCGAGATCTATTATATTCTAAATTTTTAAATATATTTCTCAAGGTTATTTTGAAAAGAATATAAAGCTGAATTTTTGATATTTTGAATTTATTTGAAGGGATAAATTTATTTGTTACATTTCTTAATATTTTTTATTTAACAATTATTCATGCTTATTAAAAATATCTAACTTTATGGTTCAACTATATCAACTACTTCGTTGTTTATTTCAGTTGAGATTTATTATTTCCTTGCAACTCTGACTTTAAAAATTCGGTCGGATCTTTGTTTGTAGATGTCTCTTAGGACGAATGGTTTGAAAGCCATAATAGTTGCAGTAAAATTTTTGGGTTCAAAATGTCTAAAGTTTATTTCGTGATGGTTTTTTTTTTTACTTTGTAGAAAATTGGTTGAATATCCATAAAGAATATCCACAGACTTTATATATATATGTGTGTGTGTGTGTGTGTGTGTGTGATGGAAAATAAAAGATCCAACATGATATTGTGAATTGTGTTGAAAATACCAACAGTTTGTGTGTATTCAAAGTTCCTAGAAATGTATAAATATATTCTTGTCAACTTATCCAATAATATTAAATGGTTAGTATAAAAACTAAAAAATAAAACAAAACAACGTGTTTCACCTTCCAATGTTTCCATTTATGGAAATAAGTTTTAGGCGGAAAAATCACGGTTGTCATTATATATATATATAGATGTTTTTTTGTAAGTTTCAAAACTTTGCAATGTGTCCATAAATAGTACAATTTGTGATCATGTTAACAAAAATCATGTTGAATTCTTACAACTTTACCCTTACTTTTTTTACCAATTTTAATTGTAGTCATATACTCAAAGGCATTAAAAGAAATCACACATTTTACCAATATTTATAATACAATAAACTACTTTATATTAAATGGTGTGTCGGGTCGTCAAAGAGAACCACATTTTGAAAACAGAGGGAGTATTTTATTTTACCGTCCGACAGCTCGAGTAACTTTCTTCGACCAAGTGCAAAACAAGACATCCAGGTTGCTCAACCTAGACAACTTGGAAGAAAAGCGATTGGAAGCCTGACTTTGAATGATCAACTACAAAAAGCTCGCCAAAATCCACCACGACAAAAAAGTTAGACCAAAGACCTTCTTGATTGGTGATTGGGTCCTAAGAAAGATAAAGGTTCACTTACAAAAAGTTGGGAAGAAAAAAGCTATCTCCGAATTGGGAAGGCCCATTCAAAGTAACCAACATTGTCCGAGAACGAACTTATCGACTAGCAGAACAAGATGGCACGCCATTGAGAAACCCTTGGCATGCCGACCACCTAAAGTTATATTACCATTGATGTAATTTCCTTGTAAATTTCCAAATGATTAAATAGAAATATTTAGTCTTCATTTCGAGTGTAATTTGTAAAATACCCTCGTACGGAGGTGGGGATCAACGGCCTTATCCTCGATACACGGGGAAGGTCGTAATGAACAAAAGCCTAAGTGCTCACCCCATCCTTGCTACGGAGGTGGGGATCAAGGGCATCATCCTTGGTATACGAGGAAGGTTGCAATAAACAAGAGCCCAAGTGCTCACCCCATCCTCGACACGGAGGTGGGGATCAAGGACCTCATCCTTGGTACACGAGGAAGGTCGCAATGAAGGAGAGTTCATGTATCCTCGATTTAGAAGGGAGGATCAAGAAAATCAAAATACAAAGACAAGGCAATAAGCAAAACAACATATACACACTTGACTAAAAAATGGAACAAATTAGTAGCTCAAATTCGAGCATCGCTAATAATCATTGAAAAGACGAGTAAAGATTGTTTGAAGACACCACCAACCAATAAACATACAATAACAAATACGAAATTGTTTTGAAATCACGGACACATATGCCCAACAAACTCGACGCAACGAGTGGAGCATCATAATCCTGGTCGGGGAGCTGGGGAGTCTTGAACCTCGATGGCAGGATCATTCTTAGCCTCTGAGGGGAAAGCTCAATCTTTGGCAGCTTGAATGTCATCGACAAGTTGGTCCTTATTCGACTGTTCACCCTGAAAATTCCTCATTCTTAACTCTGGGTCGAAAGGGAACTCTTCATATTTCCGGCCAACCGCAATCAAGGACACTACATTGTGGTCCCAAGGTGTGAGGGGAACCCACTCTTCGTGGCCCATGCTCTGGTATTACTCATGGACAACCTTGAGCTCCTCATCCTGGTAAGGAACCATCCCATGTCCCTGCTGAGAAAACTCCCCCGCAAAAGGCTCGAGCCCCTAATCAACCAACTCCCCCATAGGCACGCCATAAGCAGCAACCATACGAAGGACGTGACGAAAACCGCGAGAATAGTATGAAGCAAGTTCATCGGTAAACTTATCATTGGCCTTATACTGATCAATAGCAGACTGCTTGGCCTCTTTCAGCTGTTCCCCCAGCTTGACAATTTTAGATCGGGCCTCATCCCTCTCACCTTGCATGGCATCCTTGACCTACTCAACCTCCACAACCCTCTGTTCGGCTTTGGCTGCCCTATGCTCTAAAACACCAACTTGGTCTGACAATTTGTTAAGTTGAACTTTGACCTCATCGAGAAGCTTCAGGGCCTGGTCCAAGTTGTACATTTTTGGGTGTGATACCCCTCCAAAGATTCCAACTTGGACTTCAAAACATTTTTCTCTTCCTCATCTTGTCGAGCTTCTCTTCACAACCTCTTCTCACTATTCGACATGCGACCAAGACGAGTATAAAGAAATTTAACCACGACGCAAGCCTGGAAAAAGAACAAAACAAATACAAAAACATAAGTCAACACCCAATATGTGAGGAAAAATTAAGAAAGTAAATGAATAATCAAACACTCACCTCGCCAGTTATCGGCCCAAAACGGCCCAAGAGCTGCGCCGAGCTCAAAGAATTCATACACTGACCAAATCTTTTAGTGTAGACCTAGACACAACCCCCTAGGCGATCACAGTAGTGATGTCATCTCGAAAAGTAAAATCTATATTACCAAGAGGAGGGACGTCAATGATAGCGTTGGAAATCTCCATGACAGAATACTTGGTGGCCGGGAGGGTAAAATCATCCACGAGCCACGACACCCCAATCTCCTCGTAAGACAGAGACGACTCAGCTTCATCAACCGCCTTACCTTTCTTGGAGGGAGGGGGTAGCTAGGGACCCTCAGCCTCATCCTCATCCCTCTCATCGACCAAAACTAATTTCCTTGATTTCCTCTTTTGCGAGGACTTCGGGCGAGGAGGAGAGTCTTTAGCAAGGCATAAGTGATAGCCGGGGACCTCACGACCTCATTAGTTACTGATTTTGAATAGGAAACCACAACCTGGGGAACACCACCTGAGCAAAAAGCCTTTGAAGAAGCCGAACCGTCTTGACAACTTTGGCAGTAGGAGCCCTAATACCCTCGGCTAGGGGTTGAGTAGGCAAACGATAACCCCTTGTGATGTCTAAGGTAGCAGCTTGGAGGGGATCATGACGAGCAATGCTCGATGTCTTTCGATTGCTGGTGAGATTCATCTGAGCATCAAGATTCTTCATAGTTGAAGAAAAAAGACAGAAGATAAGGTCAAAAATCCACAACACAAAATAAAGGGGAAAAAAAACAAACCAAATAAAGTGAGATATTCACGATTATTAGGACACAACTCCTCGTCGCTCAAGCCCATTCAAGTTGGACAATCCTTCCTAAACACAAGGCCCTTGTGGACCAACCACCCCAGGTAAGTGTCAACCATGGGTATGGTACATTGAGAGCAAACACCTTGAATTTCTTAGATCAACATCCCGACCAATCTCAACAACTCCTCGTTCCTCTGAACCGAGCTCCAAGAAAACACCAGGGGATTTTCCCCTTGGACATCCAAATAATCATCTACGACTATCTTGGCTTTCTGCTCATAGTCGCTCAAAGTAGGAGGCGGGGACAGGGACAAACTAAGCTCGGACGCGTACCCCTAAAAATCCCTCGGGCTGTGGTTGTACTAAGCATTCCATAAATCCATATCCTCGGGGTTTACATGATGTTGCCACCCCCTTAATAACCTGCCACCAGGTTTACCTCCATCCTCGACTGGCCATTTATCAACCTTAACTTTGCTAGTTATCTTCAACCTCGGGAGCCGAGGTCGAACCAACGACATTTCTCTTTTTTTCTCGACAATTATTTATTCTTATCCATCATCCTCAAGGCTACAACCTCGCTGAAAAACAAATGGTATAAGTCAAAAAAAGCTTGGACCTTGGTCGAACAAATGTACATGTTCGAGCCAACCAGTCTATTTTTGGCCTGGTGTAACTCATCCCTAATGAGAGACAGGTCCTCAAAATCATAGCCAACAGTGAGCAACAGCTTCTTCGCTTCATTAGGAGGAACTATTTACCAATTACTAGAAGTCTGTTTATATACCCTAGAATGGGTAGGCGACCGGGCCGAAATCTACAAGTTTGTTCCTCATGACCGAAGGGAACATAAAAGGAGAAACAACATTTACCGAGGAAGACGAAGAGGTTGAGGAGGGAGACTTATAGGCTATGTTCGACGAGGACTGGTCAGGAGTACGAAACGAAGATCTAGATCCCGAACTCATAAACCTACCCCAAACTCAACCAAAAATGAAAACAAGAAAGAAGACAGTACATGTAAACGAGGAAGTCTCGAAAAGAAGAAAGAGAGAGAGAGCAGAATCAAAGACCTGAAAAGCAATGGTGCTGGAGTTAGTACGGAAACACAGAATATGACAATAACACCACCAGAAAAGCAAACATACCTAAAACCCACTAAAAATAAAGATGTGGACGAAATGATAGAGCGGAAGAAGGCGAACTTGGCACACCAGTTTAGAAAGGAAAACCACGGCTGAAAATACCCAAACGACGAACTCAACGGCGGAAGGAAGAATCGGCTCCGAATCGTCTTTAGGGGGGAAAGTTGGGAAATTTGTAGAAAACATAATGGAGAAGCCATATTTTTGGCCTTTTATACGACCCAAGAACGTTGTGTCAACCCGGCTCAAGAACACGCGGACCCTCGCCGACCACTGCCCGATCGACATATGTCAATCATTTACAAAAGCGACGTCGTTCTGAGACAAAAGAGATAATGCCGAAATCATGAATACCGAGTGATTTGACAACTCACGATTGTTCGATAATCGCGCTATTAATGAGACATAACCTCAAACGACACATCAGTTCCCCATGCAAGCCGACTACGAACCCGGGGTTCCATCAGAACCATCCTTGGTCCACGCGTCGACCAAATGTAAATCGAGTTATATTTTTCAAACGATCAAAAGGTACGTCGCGACCAACGGATGGCTAAACGTAAATTCATATAACACTTTCCAACCTAAGGATGAATCCTCGCACTTGGAAAGTCGGGGGCTACTGAAGGGACCCGGTCTAACACCACCTACGTGGAAGGACATATGGTTGCCAACACAACCTCATGGCTCCACTCCTCGATTAACGATAAGACGACAAAGTCGACCACAAACCAGCAGACATACGATCCCTAGAACCCATCAGCGTAGTCGAGGACCAAACTCTTCCGACCACCTAGTATGGATCAATCATGCTCAACACGACGACTCGACCAGAGACGAACATATACACGTCAACATCATACTAAGCCCGTAAAGGTGTCATTACCCGATTGGAAGGACATGGACATGCTCTACTCCAGCCGCAATCCATTCCACTCATCCACTTCCTGATATGAAAAGTACAAGGGACAGAGTATGAAGCCAATGAAAAGTAGCCAGCTGCCCGACCAACAGTAGGTTGGTCTCCACGTTCAAATCGTCGGCCTTTGCTTGGTACATCAGCCAAGGGCTATAAATAACGCCCTTCATCACATTCAACAGATTACGCTCTCATTCATACTCTCAAGCACATAACTCACCATCTCAATACAAGTTATCATCGAAAGCTCAAGGGAACGCATGGCTCCGATACATTCAACCATCTTACTAACTCTCATACTGGAGGGCTTTAAATGGGAAACCCTCCCAGCTCCCTAACGATGCTTTCCATTTCAGGTCACCAACAACATAGCAAGAGTTTTGGAGAACCAATGGATTCCCAAGGTAGCTAAGGTCAAACCACACATATTTCCAAAAGAATACCAAGCCCATATATCCTACCTATCACTTACACCTCTGCTCTAGTCCATTACGTGGACAACCAACTTAGTTACTCTACTTTGTGGCGTGATCAACATGCAATAACAATTAACAAGTGCCAAAGTCAATAATTGCACGTATGTCTCTTTTTGATGAAACCAGTGTTTAGCTATAGGCAGTTATAGGTCGCAGTTTATAAATTAACAAATTATTTTGGTTTGAATATATTGATATGCGGTGAAGATGAAAAACCAATTAAAAAGACAACAAATGTTGTGTATAAGGAGATTTTTTAGAATCTATAATGATTAGTGATATATTTGTGTGTAATTGTTAATAAACCAATTCTTCTTATTTTAATATTTAAGATTTTTTAATCCTTTTAATTTTGTTTATATATGATTTAGTTGTTGTGCGTTTAACGCACGTGTTAAAAAAAATCTATATCTATATTCTATATCTATATCTATATATATATATATATATATATATATATATATATATATATATATATATATATATATATATATATATAAGGACATATGCCCATTTTTGGAAAATTTCTGCCAAAATGTATTTTTAAAAATGGGAATCACTTATATTTTGTTTAGATGCATTTTTTGCTTTGGGAATGCAACTAAACCTCATTAGTTTACTTGGAAAACTGAGAAATGCCTTGGAAACCTAAAGTTACTATTTAATCCCTTTTATTTTTATTTGATTACTAATTGAAAAAACTCTTCATTAATTCAAATCAAGTTAATTGAATGTTATCGCAATATTTGTTACATTGTAAATAACGATAAATCAATCTAGAAACCAAGGGCAACAGAAGCATCACTTCGATAATTGAACGAATCACTTATCTATACATATATGAAAGGAGATGTGCGATTTTTGGAAAGTTCCCACCAAAATGCATTTTCCAAAAATGACAACACTTATACATTTTATATGTGTCATTAATGCATTGGGAAATGAAACGAATTTGTAATCAAAATTAATTAGATAAATAAATTCGAAAACTTTTGACATTCTTTCTTTGACTTGAGACAATTGACAACCAAATATACCAAACTATTTCAACCTCATTCACATTCGGCAATATAAAAAATAGTTATGATTTTTTTTAACTATCTATACATATATAAAAGGAGAGGTGCGATTTTTGGAAAGTTCCCGCCAAAATGCACTTTCCAAAAATGACAACACTTCTACATTGTATATGTGGGCTCCAAATCGTCTATCACACTCTCTGTCACATTCAGTGTCCCATTGAATTACCGCATATTCCTTATTATTTAGTCATTTCTTTTATAAAAAACATTCTTGAGACAATTGACAACCATATATACCAAACTATTTCAACCTCATTCACATCCGACAATATAAAAAATAGTTATGATTTTTTTTAACTATATTGAAATTTCAATGAGCTAATAAATAATTATTTATTTCAATTGTTGAATTTAATAATTGCTTATCAATTGAATGATAAATGAATAAATTATCAAAACAATTACATGAATTATCATTGAAGATTAATTTCTTCTGGTGTAATTGGACGCCTAAGAGAGTTAGACAGTTCCTTAGCTTTTCTCTTCTCGAGCAGTTTTCAAAGATAAAACCACTATAAATTTGTTACAATTTTGTTTGTTGAACATCATTGCTAAAAACAACTGAGGACACACAAATATAGAGGAAATCTATATAAAATGCCTCCCTCTCTCATTTTGCTTAGAGACATCAGCCAGACCAAGGGTAAGCCTAGATAACTCAACGGTTTTTCGTGCAAAATGTATATTTTACAATGTAAATGTATCTTTCCAACCTGTAATACTTATTGTATTCTTTTTACTTCGATTGCTTAAGATCTCATGTACTTAGTCCTCTTTTTTTTTTAGAGATCATGGAGCTACAATAAACTGAAAACAATTATATATGTGAAATTATTAAATTCTTAGGGTACATTTGTAATCAATAAATAGCTTAAACATATGCAATGCCTAGGATTAAAGATGTAGGGAATAAATTACGATAATTTAATAAACTTCATGTTCAAGTGTATGTGCTAAATTTAATACAATTTAATGATTTTAAAATGATACAGATTTATTGGTAACCAATATATATTTATATTTATTTATTAATATGCATTGTGACTACAAATTTCCCAATTTTGGTTTTATCAAATCAAAATAATGAACATTTATAAATAAAATCTAATTAAATCAAAGGAATTTGAAATGTATAGATGAAAAATTAATAAATTATTGACTACAAAGAGGCCAATTTTGAAGTGAACAACTACATTAGATACAAGTGATTTAAAATAGATGTATTTTAATTATAAAAATGTTAAAAAAATAGATCTTCAAAATACAAATCTAAAAATTCGAAATCTATATTTTTTTCTATACTCAAAATATAAAAAATTCGGGTATAACGTTAAATACTGAAAATATAAAAAAGTCTCGACTTATTTAAATCATATTTTAAAAAATAATTAGGTAAAGAAGCATAAATACTTGGATCTTATTATAAGCCATTTTTTTTCCAGTTCATTAAATAAAATTAAGCTCTAAGATTTAAAAAAAAATCAAAATACAAAGTTGAATACTTTATAAAAAAAATCTAACGCACCTTACTACGAAATAGTTTGATCTGATTCTATTTTGGTTAGGGAAAGTTGACGGATGGATTTTTGAAACGAACCGGAGGAATTTCCTAGGTTTAATGCTATAAAAATAAGAAAATGTGACATTTTAGACGACTTAATTGAGTAAGAGTGAGAGTGAGGCGATGTATATATAGGTTAGAGTGAGTGGGTGTGAGGTTTTTAGGTTAGAGAGTGAGAAGCTCTTTATCTATATGACAAGTGCTTGAGATTTTTTTGGGCCAGATTTGTTATAATTGGAATAATATTTGTTGTTTATTAAAGTAATAATAATTTGGATGAAATCAATTGAGAAATTTGGGTAAGTGAAATTTTGAGTATTTTTAGTCCTTTTTGTTGTTTTTTTTTAGGGAGAAATTCGGATCCGTCTTTTATGTAAAATTTTCAATCGCTACAGTTTTTTGTGATTTTTTTAAACTAAAAAGGACTCTTTTAGAGCAAAAAAAGATTACGACTCTTAATGAACTGAAGGTGCGCTACGGATCACTTAATCAATTCATCAATTTAAATCACGTAATATAATTTATGAATTGCGCCTTAAATCAAGATGTACCAAACCTTCATCTCTCTTCTTTCATGTACACAATCAACATATGATTCAAAATTAATGCATCTTATCTACATCCCACATCTAAGTTGATGCATCACAATTTACAAATGATACATTGTGATTTAAAATTGATGCATCGAGTTTTAAAAATGGTATTTAAAAACGAACAAATTTATATTTAGACATTTCATCAAACAGAATATGCACAGTAGAACAAACACAAAAGTAAATTTATTTTGAATCATACACACAAACACAAAATGAATAAGAAGAAAGAACGAGATATGAAGAAGGAAGAGAATGTGAGGACTTAAAATGTATTTTTATATATTTATATTTTCAATAACCAACGTTTTTTTATTGCTACTACATTATTACGAAATATCGGAAACTATTATCTCTATCAAATTTTGTCATTTAGAGGCACATGTCTATTATCAATTGTTGACTTAACGAATGACGAAAATAGTTGAATTTCATTCAATCTTCCCTTTGTGAATAAGGAAATACATATAAATAAATTTATAATTACTTTTTCAAATTTATGTGATCTATCTTTAATTTTACTTTTAATTAATTTTTTTATTTTTTCATATTAAACTTTTTAATTGTATATGCTTCAACTTTAATTGAGTATATAATTTTATACCAGTGTACAAACCTTGCAACGCACGGGAGCATCACTAGTTGCCTACTACAATACACTATAATATTATTTTTCAATAATGTTTAACCCGTTATTGTTGGGATGACATCCAAGTTTAGGAATCATTCTCTCTTTTCTAAATCTATTTATTTTCACGGCACACCTCTTCATGTTAAAGTTTTAAAGTTAGCAAATGTAGTAAAATTTAGAATAAAATTTGGTTGTTGCACCAAAGTGGTTTATCCAAAACTCTTAAATGATTTTTAGTCTAATATCAAATGCTTAAGAATTAATATGATCATAGTTGTAATTTACGTGAATTTTGTAGAACGATGTTGTTGATTGAAAAACAAAAATGCTAGGGCAAAGTTGTCTTTCCCTAAAACACATATACTATTATTTTTCAATAAAGTTTAAAATCAAACAAAATATGATGATATTGTATGTTAACTCAAGTAAATTATAACATATTTGGAAAAAATATCTTAAAAATACATAAATTGGGTACTTTAGTTGTACTTTTTATAATAACAAAACAAAATCTATAAATTGAGATACAATTTTTTTTGTGAGTCTATTACATGTTAACAATTGGAGAGCAACGAGTTTATGATTACTTTTGATGCGTCCAAAATCTTCTAAGACGCACTGGACTCTTCCAATTGGATACCTGGCTTTCAACGTATCATTTATCTTCAAGGCTCAACTCTGCAAATAAATCAAGAAAGTTGTGAACTAGGCAGGGGCACTCCCTGCAAAAGCCCTCCGACGTGGGAATTAGCACAAGCACTTTAAGTGAGTGTATAATTCGGCATAGTTTAGGCAAGCTAGAAAAATCACATACCTCCCTCCTTCATTTTGAAGAGCTTTTATAGTTGTTGCCGGAGAAAATAACTGATCATAACTGCCCATAAATGTTCATGGCATAAATGGTGGGCATATTAACTGCCCCATTAACTGTCCCATTTACCACAACGGTAACATGGAGAATTTTCAAGGCATAACCGTCCCCAATTAACCATAATTCTTTAATGAACGAGCATAACGTTTCCTGCTCGCTACATGTTCCTGCTCGCTGGTTAAGCCCCCAACTCGCTTATACTCTTGCCCGCTGAAGGTTAAAACCCCAGCTCGCAGTGTATTAAAAACCATTGATCTTTCCCTCGTGCCTTTGACCCCAGGATACACGTGCACTGCCTGTGAATGATGATGATGTGCCAAACACGTGACCCATGTCTTGGGCCTATTGGTCGGGCAACTCAGTAGCCCCCTACTCCTTGTCTACCGAGTATTCATGCTCGAAGCGATGAGAAGGACCTTGAATTCATAGATCAAATCGCCTTTAAAACGTAATCAAATCCTTTAATGCGTGCATCAAATTACCCACAATCAAAGCTTTTAAGCAGATGGCAACCCAAAAGTGTTTTTAAAAAAAGAAGTCGTCAGCTGCCGCCTCTTTGAAGGGACATGCCCGTTTTCCAACAAGTCATTAATGTCGCCTCGATCGTCGAGCCTCGATACCCAAGCCCTAATGATGGGTGACCCCCAAACGACGGTTTCGCCATGTATAAAAGCGGGAGCCTCCCCCTCATTCCAACTTTTACCGTTTTCAAAAGATATCAAAGCCGAGAGAAACTCATCTTTGCATTTGAAGGTTACTTTAACACCAATCTTGCTTACACCAGCATTCAATTCCCAGCAATCTTCCAAGATCTAAAACCCGTATTCCTCGACGAAACAAAACAAGTACTTTCTTAAATTTCTATTTCTATCTCTTCACCATGCTTTTACTACTTTAACCCTGAATTGGGGTTCCTCAGCATTATTCTTTCATATTCAATCTCTTCTACAATTAATCTGTTGAAGACTTGAATTCAAAGTGTAGACTATCAAAACGTAGACTTTTAGGTTCCGATTCCTTCAATTCATCTTGCTCCCCCTTCTATCACCCAACCATTCCAGTCCAAATAAGGGAATCGAGGAATACATGATCGGTGCCTTGCTCACCGATCTTAGAACAGGCTCTTGCCATGAGTTTTTACGTGATTTACTTTACCAGACTACCCGAGCAAGATTTAACATGTGTTCCTCGATTCCTGTTTCCTGTAGGATGTCCAGCGACGAAACCGAATCAGAAATTGAAGGTCGTAGCTACGACCATGATGCTCCTGAAGAAAACTCGATGTCTACAAGTTCCAGCTCCAAGGAAAGCGAGCAAGAAGAAATTACTTTGATTTCGCGAAGACGAAAACCCCAACACTTCACTGAACCGAAAACGAGCAAAAACCAACAAAGCTTTTCCGAAAATGAACGAACTGGAAACCTTCCCTGCTCGAGTAACTCCCAACCTGGACAAAATCAAAACTCTTCCAAACAAATCGTTACCAACATCCCACCCTCGATCAAATGGGACGAATTGACTTGTGAAGATGAGGTCGGTGCCTGGTTTTATTCCTTAGGCATGGATCCCAAGCACTACCGGGTACGAGCCTTCGACCTGGACATCAATGAGAACATGCACAATTACCAAGGAGACAAAATGGTCTTCTATTTCGATTTTTTCGTGGTAGGGCTTCGCCTCCCCCTTGACCCATTTGTCGTAGAATTTTTAAACGTAGCCAACTCCCTCCCCTGCGACCTGACCTTTACAACAGTAAGGTTTCTGGTGGCATACACAGTTGCCTGTAGGCTGCTCGGGTTCGAACCCGAGATGACCTTGTTTAGGAAGTTCTTCTTATTCTCCTTAGACAAAAAATATGGGCGTATCATAGGACGCTCAAACCCAAATTACTTTAAGCTTCTGAATGACGACCCAAATAAGGTAGATGGCTGGGATGGGAAAGCCCTACTAATTGAGTCAAGTGTCGGCTGGCCATTTGCTCCCTATCTTCATGATTATGGGCTCCCTGAATATGATAAGACTACCTTCCGAGCTGGCGAACCCAAAATAGCCAGGGCCTTTAGATCGATGCTCGGGGTTAAAGAGGGACGGGATGGTCAAGCTGGACAAGACTTGGTACTTGACTGGCGAGCCCTCACATCCGACTTAACCCTTCTTCGTCTTGCCGGGATCATAAATTGGCCCATGGAGGGAGTCGAGCCCCGAGTTATCATTGAGCCTAAACTACCACATCCATACTGGGGACAATGTCATGGAAACAAATTCCCCAGTGAGTGCCCTAACTGTGCGCGAACTGGGACCAACTGCACACCCCCTTTTTCAATTACTGGTCTGCTCTTTAACTCTGCTCTTTATGTCAAACTTATAAACTTATTGTCTCTCATTTTCCTTATACTCTTGTTCTAACTTTTGCAGACATGAGGCAGTTAACTAACGTAAACAAATTCCTCAAGACCGCTAAGAAATGAGTGACCAAAAGAAATAAACACATGTCTACCCAAGCTGCTGTTGCCCTTCCAACTATTCCAAGCACTGCCACTGGGCGTGGTACCAAACGAAATCTACCAGAATCGAGCCAACCAGCCATGCTCGCAGCCCCAAAACCTGCTGTTCAAAGGGTTGATCCAACCTCCCTAAGCACCCAATTTGCAACTACTACCGCCACCCCAAGCCAAAGTTCTCCAAAGGAAAAAAGAAGCAGGCACCGAGGAGACAAGGCTGTGCTCGAGGATACTAACCCATCCATTCCTTCTTGGCATAAAGACAACTTCTTTATGCCCAATGATCGGGAAAAGGCTGGGGCCCTCATCACCGAGATTGCCAATGTACCCGATCTGGACAAGATTAACATTTTTAAACGCAGTGGCTACCCTGCAACGGTGGGACTTGGTCTGGTGAGAAGACTGTGACACAGCGGAGTTCGAAAGAAGAGTGCAGAGAAGTCGGAATGGGCTTGACTGAGGTAAACACTCTCTCTTCTCACGATCCATTTTCCCTTTAACATTCCATAAACACCGACTACACCCTTATTTGCAGATTGCCACAAAAACGGAGCTGATGTACGACCGACTTATTGATAACATCAATTCCAATGCCGCTATGCTGAAGGATAAGAACCAACTGGAGGAAACGGTCAATACCCTTCGTGCCGAGCTGAAAACGACCGAGGAGACTCTAACCAACAAAGTGACCGAGCTTTCCAAAATCGAGGAGGAGAAGAAAAGCTTGGAATCCCACTTGGATTTCTCCAAGAAATCTGAAGAATGGCCCTAAAAAATATCTCCGCTGTCCGAAAAGAGCTCCGAGCCACCCAAACGCAATTGGAAGAAGCCAAGGCCGCGGCTGCCGAACTGGAGAAAAAACTTAAGGAAGAACAATCTCGCCCGAGCAAAGAGTAGAAACAAAATATTATTGGAGATTATAAAAATTCTGACGATTTTGCTGCTTGTGTAGAGAATGAAGCTTATCTTTTCTTCCTCCAGGGAGTGAACCATGTGCTGAGGCAAATCTCTTGCAATGGGTTAGAAATCCGACCAGAACTACTCGCTGAGTGGGGTACCAACCCGCCTTTCTGTCCTTCAGCCCGCCCAGGCCATGCTCTTGTTCCATATACCGAGGACGAGCTAGAATCTCTTGTTGAGGCTGATGCAGAAAAAAGGTTATCTTCATGGACCCTTCCTCCAGCTGCCGAAGTCACCATTAGCGAGCTCATGACCCAAATCTGGACAGCTCAGGCACAACCAAAAGAAGATGAAGGCACTGCCGACCCTGCCGATGAAGAAGACGTAGTCATCCTCGAGGCCAACCCTGACGAAACAACTGACACCGATCGAGCAACTTCCACAACCATTCCCCCCGAAGCCTGAAATTTTTTGGCCTGCGTGCCACAGCACTTCAGAAACAATGTCTCTGGTTACTTGAACAATTAATCTTTCTGGTTCTCCAAACAATTTACTTTTTTGGTCATGTAATATTTGCTACTTCTGACGCCTTTAATGTCTGCCAATATTCTATCTGCCGGTGTCTTCAAAATATTTTAATCATTCATCTTTGAACAAATAAGCTTCTTGAATTAAAACAACTCATTCTAGGCCTGCCAACATGAAAGAAAACAAGTCCCTCGAATGATCGAGAACAATCAAAATAACTAACTCGAACACCAATTCTGTTACACGAGCAAAAATAGCTTATGCTCGTGAAAGAGAAAATAATCGAGTACAAACAAAACCACCAACTCGAACACCAACTCTTTTTTACGAGCAAAGATAGCTTATGCTCGCGAAAGAGAGAATAACCGAGTATAAACAAAACAACTAACTCTAACACCAACTATTTTTCACATGTGAAAATAGCTTATGCTCGCGAAAGAGAGAATAGTCGATAATTCATTAACTCACTCAAACACCAACTTTCAGACCAGGCCAGAGAACTTCCCTGCCGCCAAAAGTATAATTGAGCTTTGCATTAAACGCTGTGTAAGCTTAAAACATATTGCTTATTCATACCATCACCACTTACAAAATAAGAAAATGAGATAAATGGATTACCTATAGTATTTCTTCAGGTGATCTGCATGCCATGGATGTTTCATCTCGCTTCCATCCTCTGTTCGTAACATATAAGTCCCCTCCTTAACAATTCTGGCAATCTGAAAAGGACCTTCCCAGTTTGGCGAAAGTTTCCCCCACTCTGCTCGATGGCCTGTTGCTTCAATTTTGCGGAGAACCCAATCGCCCACAGCAAATGACCGACCACGAACCCTTTTATCGTGGTGGGCCTTTGCTCGTTGTTTGTAATTTGTCATTCTCATTTTGGACTCCAACAGTTTCTCTTCTAACAGATCTAGATCATTTGCCCAGAGCTATACTATTGATTGACATTATAATGTAACACCCTATGATTGGGCGGCAAGTACATTTCCACCGGGGCCATGGCCTCAGATCCATAAGCCATAGAAAAAGTTGTTTCCCTAGTAGGACCCCTAATTGTCGTTCTGACCGCGCACAAGGCTGAAGGCAACTCATCCACCCATCTTCCTGCCTTGTCTTCAAGGTTTCGTTTGACGACATCCAAGACTTGTTTGTTAGCGGCCTCAGCCTGCCTATTACCCTATGGGTATGCCACCGAAGACTGCCAATGCTTCACTCGCATCTGCTCGCATGTTTTTGTGAATTTTTCTGAAAATTGAGTCTCATGGTCGGATACTATTGCTCGTGGAACTCCAAAACGGCACCATATGTGTTCATGAACAAAGTCAATCACATTGACTTCGCTAATGGTTGCCAAAGGCTTAGCTTCCACCCACATAGTAAAATAATCCACAGCGACCACCGCATACTTAAACTTCAAACGGGCCAAAGGAAATGGGTCAATAAGGTCTATACCCCACATGTCAAATGGCCACACGCTACCACATGAGTCTGCTCGGTAGAGGGTAAGCAAGGTATGTCTGCATAGCGTTGACACTTGTCACAACGCCGAACATACATTTCTGCATCCCGCCTTAAAGTAATCCAGTAGAATCATGCGGCTAAGACTTTTTCTGCCAAAGACCTTTGGCCAGGATGACCTCCACATTTTCCTTCGTGTATTTCTCCTAAAATGCCCTCAGTCATCTCTGGTCGTACACATCTGAGCAAAGGTCTGGTGTATGATCGCCTATAAAGTATTTTATCCAAGATGACATACCGGCATGACCGCTTCTGAATAGTTCGAGCCTCCGTCTTGTCTTTGGGCAAGGTCCCCTGCTCGATGTAAGCCTTTAAGTCATCTATCCAACACTTTGCAGCAGGCTCAATGTCCATGATCACCTCTTTTTCTATTACTGGAGGCTCCAAATATTCAATCATAACCCCTGGATGCAGAGACTGAATTTCATCTTCGGCCATCTTGGACAAATAATCTGCTCTCATATTATCCTCGCGAGCAATTCGCACCAACTCCCAATAATCGAAATCCTTCAAAATTTCCTTTACCATTGCACAATAGCGAACTAAAACCGGATGGTGAATAGCGTAATCGCCCCTTACTTGATTCACAACCAATTGTGAATCACAGTAAATAATCACCTCCCGAACTCCCACATCTTGCGCGAGCTCGAGCCCTGCAATCAAGGCTTCATACTCTGCCTGGTTATTGAAAGCTGGAAATTTAAAATGTAATGCCTTTTCAAACTTCACATCCTGCTTGGGCGGAACCAACACTAGACCGGCTCCACTTCCAAACCTACTAGCCGAACCATCCACGTGCAACTCCCAGCAATACTCTGGCTGGGGCTTTGAAATTGATGTACTTGTTGATAGTTTCTTGGCAGAAAACTCCTCCTCGCATGAATCCTTGAAACTAGTTTCAGCTACAAAGTCTGCCAAAGCCTGTGCCTTAATTGCTCGTCGAGGTTGATAGTCGATATCAAACTCAGTTAACTCAATGGACCAGGTGAGCAAACAACCAGAAGAATCTGGCTTGTGCAAAATTTTCCTGAGAGGCGTGTCTGTGTATACAATGATTGAATGCGCAGAAAAATAAGCTCGTAGTTTCTGAACAGCAACAACAAGCGAATAAGCCAATTTATCTACATTAAAATATCGTCCCTCCACCGCAGTGAGGGCCTTTAAAACATAATAAATAGGCTTTTGCACATTACATTCGTCCCTAATTAACACAGCGGCTACAGCCTGCTGTGTAGCCGCTAAGTATACAAACAATGTCTCACCAAAAACTGGGTTGCTCAATAAAGGAGGACTTCCCAGATATTCCACTAGCTGCTCGAAAGCCCTCTGACATTCAGCTGTCCACTCGAACCCATTATTTCCACGGAGAACCTTAAAGAACAGTAAACATCTTTCTGCCGACTTAGAAATGAAGCGACCAAGGGCTATCACCCTACCATTGAGCTTTTGAACATCTTTAATGCATCGAGGAAGCTTCATAGTCATCAATGCCTTAATTTTTTCTTGGTTGGCCTCTATACCCCTCTCAGTTACCATGAACCCCAGAAATTTGCTCGCTTTCACCCCAAACACACACTTGCTCGGGTTAAGCTTCATGTTATTTTTTCTAAGGTTGGCAAAGGTTTCGCCCAAATCAACTGTATGCTCGTGCCCTTTGGTCTTCACCACCATGTCGTCAATGTAGGCCTCTACATTTATGCCAATCTGCGACCTGAAGACCTTATTCACCATCCTTTGATATGTAGCTCCTGCATTCTTCAATCCAAATGGCATCATCTTATAGCAATATAGCCCTCCTGCCGCTCGGAAGGCTGTCAGAGCCTTATCCCGCTCATTCATTTTGACTTGGTGATATCCAGAATATGCATCAATGAAGCTGAAGAGCTCGAACCCTGCTATAGCATCCACCAGCTTGTCAATTCGAGGTAAAGGATAGCAATCCTTCGGGCAGGCCTTATTCAAATCAGTGAAGTCTACGCACATTCGCCACTTGCCATTAGACTTTTTGACCATAACAATATTAGCCAACCAAGTTGGATAATGTATTTCTTCAATGATGCCCGCACTGAGCAGCTTCTCAACCTCCTCCTTAATAGTTTGATCTTTTTCGGCAGAATAAACTCTAGGCCGCTGCTGAATTGGCCTAAAAGCTGGATCCACGCTGAGACAATGCAAAGCCACAGCCTCGCTCACCCCTTGCATATCCTCGGTCTCCATGCAAAAACATCCAAGCTATCTTGAAGTTGCTTGATCAAACTTGCTCGAGCTTCAAACGAAAGAGCCTTGCCAATTTTTTTCTTCTGCTCGGGATAGGCAGAATTGATAACTACCTCCTCGAGCTCGTCCTGAGCCGTAAATTCCGGATCATCCCGCATTTGGAGTGTATCACACTCCACCTTCTCCTCTTCCTCAGCCTGAGTCTCAACCGGATCAAGCTGATCCACATCCATATCTTTTGCTTGTTCAGCTTGTCCCCCCGACCCCAACGTTAGCAAAGGACCATCAACCCTCTCACCAACTTCATCTGGAACCAAGCTCGCATCACCATCCCGTTCGACCTGCCCCCCCAACTCCAACGTCGGCAAGGGACAAGTGCTCTCCTCGCAAGTTTTATCCGAACCCGAGCTTGTATCAACATCCTGCTCGGCCTGCCCCCGACTTCAGTGTCGGCAAAGAGCAAGTGTCCACCTCACAATCTTCTACATTCACTACAACAACTGTTGATGGCTCCACAGTCACATGAGAAGTTTCCTTGGTGCTAACAGTAATTTTCTGCTCGCCGTCCTCCAAGGTTAACTTTTGCTTTTTCCTCTGACTGTCACGCACGTACTCAAGCACTGCCCGGGGCTGACTCCTCAATATTCCTACTCATTGATCAGTGTAAAATTTAGCGCGTTGGCGGGGGAATGGACGTGACCATTTGAAACTTGGTCATGCTCAGCACCCCCAAGATGATGTTATAGGGTGACTTTAAGTCAATCACCATAAAAGTGATTTTCTCAACCCTTGTGCGGCTCCCTTCTCCAATGAAAACTTCGAGCTCGACTGTTCCCTTAACAGGTACCTTGTGATTGGTGAAGCCCTCTAGCGTCCCCGCATATGGCTTAAGGCGGTCATCACTCAATTCCAATCCTTGAAAGCATGAATAATCCATTACATCCCTGCAAGCTCCAGTATCAACCAAGATTCTATGCACCACCCAACCATCCACTAAAGCTGAGACAATTAAAGATTGTTCTTCTGCCACATTGGTCGCCAGCTCGCTACGAGTGAACTGTATAGTTTCCTCTCCAGCTTGCAAAGTAGTTGGTCGATCTACCACTTTCGACAAAGAATAAATCTACTTGTCGAGCTGGGTTGGAGTGGGCTCCTCATCCATTTTATGACATTTATTACCCCTCTGATCGGTGGGGCATCTCTTCGGGGAGCATTCCCCCAGTTTCCTCTATCTCTCTTGAACAGGTCTAACCGGCCTTCATTGATCAATTTCTGAATGGTCTTTTTCAGCGGCCAACACTCCTCTGTTGTGTGCCCGTAATCATCATGATAAGCACATCTCTTCGTCCGATCCCGAGTATATGTTGTCTCAGGATTCATACGAGGTGGGCGAGGAAGCTCATCTTGAATCTCATACATAATATCCTCGCGCAACGTATTGAGCGGGGTAAGATCAGCTTCCCGAAGAAATTCTCTTGGGCGATCATGTCTTGACTTGCCTTTATTATATCCTCCGCCCACGACCTGGCCATTACCTTTGGGATTTCCCCCAACCTCATTACTTTCCTTCTTCTTCTCTTTCTTTGCAGTCTCTCCCGCACACCATTTTTGAGCCCGTATTAACATTTCTGCCTGTGTTTTAGGCTCGCGCATGCTTAGTTCCGACCTTAAACCACCTTCTCCCTCGAGTAACCCTGTTTCAAAAGATAAGGTTATTTCCTGCTCGGTCAACCCTGGAACTTGCTCCAACACTTTTGTGAACCGTTCCAAGTAACTAGCGGTTGACTCACTTGCTCCTTGCTTGACAAGTCAGCCCTTGTCTTTGCCAATGTGCCCGAGGTCCCAAAGTCTGCTACAACTTTGTTCGCAGATCAGCCCAATTGTTAATTGATCTGCGCGGCAGAGCTCCCATCCATGCCAATGCCTTTCCTCGTAAAGCTCCCACAAAAGCCCGAATCTTTAATGCCTCATCTGAAGTCACCAAGCCAATTTGAGACTCGAATGACATCAACCAGTCTCTCGCTTTCGTCTTCCCTGTATACTCCTTAATATTTGGGAAGATGAGTCCCTGTGCTGGCGGTGCATTCTCAATCCATGGTGCCAACGGGCTTGCTGAAGTACCCAGAAAATTCCCATCCAGAGCTTTGCCCTGCTCCCACGCCTCTATACGGCGTTTCAAATCCTCAAAATCCTGCATATTTATGGTTGAAGGCAAACCACCCACGGGCTGAGGCTGTACCATGGGCATAGGAGGGACCTGTGGGGGACCCATAGCTCCAAAGGCTTGAGTAACACCCACGGCCTGCGCCACCTGTGCCTGGGCCATCCCAGCGAGCTGAGCAACTGGCTCCTTGACCACTAAATTTCTTTGAGCATTTGATTGATGCAACTCCCTTTTTTCCTTGGAGTGATGAAACAAATATCCTTGGGATCGCCTGGGGGAAGACGTCCTATGTCGACGAGCATGGGATCTCCTTGGAGATGGCGAACGGTGGCTACGAGCGTGCGACCTTCGAGGAGAGGGTGAGCGAGGTCTACGATGATGCGACCTTCGTGGTGAAGGTGATCGTCGTTGATGACGAGACTGTGCTGAATCATCCCCCACTCGTGGTCCCAGTCGAGAATGCACACTGGGCACCTAGTCGAGAATGCACACTGAGCACAACCCTGTGACTAGCTCTGCCCTCTTGTTGATTTCGTCCTTTTGACTCCCGTTCACACTGTTGCGAGGGAACGATTATTGGATTCAATTGATTACCCCCAGTCCTCGATCTACTCGCTGCCTGGCTTGGAGCAGACAAAGCTGGTAAGGGGTCCAATTCGATGGGTAGAGGCGGCTTACCCATGGCGATCAACTGCAAATTAAGCTGATGCATCTGCCCCAAATATATAGCCCTTTGACGAAGAGCTTCCTCCCGGAACTCATTTGCCAACCCAACAGCTGCTACTGCGCTTCTAGCCAAAGAATCCACACCGCGTCGTTGATTAAGCTGATGGCGAGCATCATGAGGAGGCGGGTTATTTCCAGCCAACTAATTAAGGCTGGGAGTTGCATGTACATCCTCCTGACGGCTACCATTGACACCATTGACGCCGTTTTCCGCCATTACTAAAACTTACCAAGAACAGACTTTCAATTCACGAAGAATGCTATCGTTCCCGGCAACGGAACCAACTGATGCGTCCAAAATCTTCTAAGACGCACTGGACTCTTCCAATTGGATACCTGACTTTCAACATATCCTTTATCTTCAAGGCCCAACTCTGCAAATAAATCAAGAAAGTTGTGAACTAGGCAGGGGCACTCCCTGCAAAAGCCCTCCGGCGTGGGAATTAACATAAGCACTTTAAGTGAGTGTATAATTTGGCATAGTTTAGGCAAGCTAGAAAAATCACATACCTCCCTCCTTCATTTTGAGGGGCTTTTATAGTTGCTGCTGGAGAAAATAACTGATCATAACTGCCCATAAATGTTCATGGCATAAATGGCGGGCATATTAACTGCCCCATTAACTATCCCATTTACCACAACGGTAACATGGAGAATTTTTAGGGCATAACCGTCCCCAATTAACCATAATTCTTTAATGAACGAGCATAACGTTTCCTGCTCGCTACATGTTCCTGCTCACTGGTTAAGCCCCCAGCTCGCTTATACTCTTGCCCGCTGAAGGTTAAAACCCCAGCTCGCAGTGTATTAAAAACCATTGATCTTTCCCTCGTGCCTTTGACCCCAGGATACACGTGTACTGCATGTGAATGATAATGATGTGCCAAATACGTGACCCATGTCTTGGTCCTATTGGGCCGGGCAGCTCAACTTTAGTGACTTATACACATTTAAAAATATAATTTGTAAACAAATTATGATATTAAACAATAAATTACAGCAAAATTGTTTGTTGGTTGAAATAAATCATAAATATATAAGTCTAACTTAATGAGCAAAATATTTATATATATAGATATGATTTTTGCTCAGGCCATTTTGTCATATCTTAAACATCCTTCCAGCAAGTTTTTTGACAAGAACGAGCCTACTACCTATTTTTAAATAATAAAAAATACACCATAAAATGAAATTTAAAAATAATGAACTTACCAACATATCTCCAGTAAGATGGTGGACATAGCTTTCGTTGTCGGAATTGCAATAGGTGAAACTCTTACGTTTTGTGGGTTTGCATTTTATAAATGGAGCTTTCGATTATAGGATATGCAAGTGAGAAAACATTTTTGAAACCACCGATGTGTAAGAATCCCCAACTGGGTTTATTATAACGACATTTACTTTGTGCTGGTCTACTTTGCTTAAGGGTGCAATACATTGACTTGGCATGTTTTAAGCCAATGAGGACATATGCATTTTTCTATAATTAACTTCCTTTTTATTAAGATTTAATTAATTGCTTAATTTTCATAGATTGAATTCAAGAAGAAAAAAAATTATGGGAAAAATAGCAAAAAGTCGAGTGAATTTTTTATTTCATATCCAAAAAGTCTAAAAAATAATTCGTTCATCCAAGAAGTTCCACAATTAAACTTTTTTTAGTGCGAAATAGTCTAAAACTTAATGTTTTTGTTAACATTGTTGTGGTATGAGTTTTATTTGGAAAAAAACTTATTTTGTTATCAATGATATTAATAATTCACTGTTTTAGAAATTATATATATATATATATATATATATATATATTAACAACTAAAATAATAGTAATAATAACAATTATTATTATTATAAAAATAGCATCAATTTTTTTGCTACTATTGTTATTTTCATTATTATTTTTAATAGTGGTAATACTACTACTAATAATAATAATAATAATAATATTATTATTATTATCATCACTACTACTATAATTAATATTACTATCACAATTTCATAAAAGTTTAAAAGTTAACTTTTAAAAAATTTAATATGAAAAGATTAACTTTAGATTTTATGAACTTGATGGTTCTTTTGAGATCATTCATTCATGAAAATTTTGAAGGGACTTTGATATTTAGTAGTAATAATAATGTTGTTGAAAGTGAAGATGATGATGACAATAACAACAACAACAACAACAACAACAATAATAATATTTTTTTTGATAATAATAATAATAGTAATAGTAATAACAATAATAATAATAATAATAATAATAATAATAATAATAACAATAATAATAATAATAATAATAAATGAAATTTTTATCATCATTGTCATAAATGAAATGAAAAATAAGTTTTGAACCAAATGAAACTTTTAACATAACAACATCCATAGAAAACGTTAAATTTACTATCAGTGGACTTTTTGGTATTCAAAATTTAATTATGGAACTTTTTGTATATAATTTTTTTTTTGGATTTTTTAGATATGAGAATTTTTTAGTAGGACAATTTTTTTGTTACCAACAATGTTGCTATGTAACATAGACCAATCCTAAATATTATGCAATGACACGAGGTTGATTATTACAATGCTTGGAAATTATGTTTTAAAAGGACAAATTGTTTCATGGATAATTATGGTCGTAATGTCGTTATCGCAAGAATGTCACTCAAACCTTTAAACTTCCTTTCATATTCACGAATATAGTTTTCATTGATTTTGTTTTATGCAATGTTAATAGATATAAGTCATGGTCAATTCTTGTCTAATGTAGGACTTATTTGGAAAAAAAATGTTTTTTTATCGTGACCATTTGTAAGTCACTTTGTCTATAATTAATCAAAGGATTAACTAGTATTTTAACTAACATACTATTGGTAGGAACCTAAAATAAGCTTGTACTTTCTTATTTATCAGTATTGCCAATTTACTCAATTTTGGAGGAAAATGTTAGAAGTGTATAAATAATTTGGACAAAATGTTACCAATTTCGTTAAGTTTCTATTGGTAATATTTTGTCCAAATTATTTGTACATTTCTAACATTTTCCCTCAAAATTGAGTACATTGACAATATTGGTAAATATGAAAATACAAGGTTATTTTGGGTTTCTGCTAATATTATGTTAGTGAAAATACTAGTTAACCCTTAATTCTAAAGGTTTTCGAATTTTGTTATGTGATAGTAATTTATAATCATACATGTTCAATAACAAAATATTATATTTAAAAAATTATCCCAAAATTTATACTAATTTATTTATGTGTTTTTCTATTATCTATTTTATCTTTGTGTTATAATATATATTATATATAAAAGACTTTTTTATCTTTACATTATAATTATTTACTTATTTTGTTATTATTATTATTTGCTTATTTTGTTATTATTAAGTGAGTTTTGGAGCTCGGTACCTTTATTTTTATGTGCTTTGAGTTTTTGACCAAAATAATGACACAAACTTAAAAATGACCCTTAAAAACCTAAGGGCGAAATGCACCATTGGTCCCTATACATTGGGTTTGTCCACCGTTAGTCCCTGAACTTCAAAACGTCTCACTATTGACCAAAGTTTGCGTTTTTTGTCCACCATTGGTCCCTTGCTCAAACGCCGTTAACTGTTTCACCGTTAAATGGACATGTGCGATACGTGTGACCAAAATGAAGGACCAAACTGTCTTTTCTCGCTGGATATTGTCGGCTCCTGTTCCTGCTTCGACACCCTCCTTCTCCATTGCCGACTTCCCCCTCACCTCTAATCACCGGAATCCAGCCATCTCCTTCAAATCCAACGACCAAAAAAAAATATTTCTCCTTCACTCGAAAAAATCTCTCTAACTAGCCCACAACCGCCATCGATCTTCATCTATCTCAAAGCGAGCATCTCTCTTCTCTCTTCAATTGAGCCATTCTAAATCCAGCCCCCCTTCCTCCTTCTTCGGCGAATCTCCATTGTTGGTAAATAGCACCAGTGAGCTTGCTCCAGCTTATCTTCTAAAAAAAAAAAACTGACCCATTATCTTCTCTCTCTCTTTCTAAATCCGGCCTTACTACCCCTCATCTCCATTGCCGACTTCCCCCTTACCTCCAATCATCGGAATCCAACCATCTCCTTCAAATCCAACGGCCAAAAAAAATATTTCTCCTCCACTCGAACAAATCTCTCTAACCAGCCCACAACCGCCATCGATCTTCATTTATCTCAAAGCGAGCATCTCTTTTCTCTCTTCAATTGAGCCATTTTAAATCCAGCCCCCCTTTCACCTTATTCGGCGAATCTCCATTGCTCGTAAATAGCACCAGTGAGCTTGTTCTAGCTCATTTTCGACCAAAAAAAAACTGACACATCATCTTCTTTCTCTCTTTCTAAATCCGACCTTACTACCCCTCATCTCCACCCTAGATGTCGACCTCCAGCCACATCACCCACCATAGCCACCGTCCCACCAGCTCCATCCGGCCTCCTTCATCTTCTCTAGGTCATCTCCGTCTCCATGGTTTTGATTTCATCTCCCTAGTCCGACAAAGGAGGGACGAAAAAAGGGAGGAGAGGGAGGGAGGGAAGGAGGGAGGAGTGAGAGAGAGAACATTGAGGAGACAGTGGGGGTGGTGGCAGGGTTAGAACTCATGAAGAAGAAAAAATGGGTAGAGGAACGCCCAGCTGCCAAGATCCAGCGAAAAAAGACAGTTTGGTCATTGATTTTGGTCACACGTATTGCACATGTCCATTTAACGGTGAAACAGTTAACGGCGTTTGAGCAAGGGACCAACGGTGGACAAAAAACACAAACTTTGGTCAATGGTGAGACGTTTTGAAGTTCAGGGACTAACGGTGGACAAACCCAAAGTACAGGGACCGATGGTGCATTTCGCCCAAAACCTAAATAGCCTTTGCCTCCCTAACACATACGCACTCGGTTCTTTCGTCACCCTCAGAGACGCTATCACTCACAGCGTGCGTCTCCGCCTCCGCCATTCTTCAAGGTTCGTCTCTCTCCTCTATCTATCTCTTTCTGTAACTCTTTCTCAACTACAGAAGCTCTATCTTACGAGCTGGTCGTCGTCTTAACTTTTGTTTTCCAACTACCCAGACCCATTGTAATCAGGGAAAGTAGCCATGGCCGTCATCGAGAAAAACCCTAATTCCAAAGTTGAAGAAGACGGAACGGAGAAGAGAAAGAAGAAAAGAAATAGAAGTAAGACCAAGAAGAATCAAGCAGCTCCAGAAGCTTCTGACTCCGAAGCCGAAGAAACTTCTCGCGAAGAAGAAGAACCTGCGGCGGCAAACGGACCCAAGAGAGAGGAAAATACGGCGAAAGAGAAAAAGAGGAAAGCGAAGACGAAAACGGCGAAGGGAGAGAAACAACGGGGGAGTACGACTGATTCCGATGATAACAATGACGGTGAGGACAATGGTTACGAGGCAGGTGAAAAAAGAGAGAAAGGTTCGAAGAAGGAGGCGGCAGCTGCAGAGTTGGAGGAGATTAAAAAGGGGAAGGTGAACAGAGGGTCTGGAATCATGAGCACCAACTCCTTTGGTTCTTTGTCATTATCAGAACCCACTATGAATGCTATTAGGGGAATGGGATTCGCAAACATGACTCAGGTTTGACAGTTAGAAACTCTGTTTTTGTGATTCAGTTTGTGTCATACCTAAGAGATTGTTGATGTTGGTTGATTCGCTTTCTGTTAGAGTTGGTCTAATTTATGTTATTGTTATTTTGAATTGCTCTTAGTTGTAAAGGTTGGATTTTGAGTTGGTTGTTGAAATTCAGGAAGGGCACTATGGCCATCATATGACTAATATGATTAATGTTTTGCTGAAAGAAAGATAAATGTTGATCTATTGACACACTTCATCGAGTTAGCATTAAGCTGGACCTGAAAAGTAGAAGACTTTGTCTACTGGGGTTGATTTTGTAGCTGTTGAGATCCTCATAGGTGCCAAGCTCAGATTTAGTGCTTTGTGTCGACTGTAACTGTTTTAATTTATGCATTCTTATTGCCAAGGGAACCATTTTTAATTCAAATATTATATTCCAGTTTGTAGAAATGCTTCTATGTACTATTAAATTTACATATTAATCATAGGAAAGAAATAAAAACTGGCTCTCTCATTCTTGAGATTCAAGATGTTATTTTGCAAGTCAAATTTGCGCATGAAGGGCTAGTAAATGGGAAGTGGAACATTGATATTTTTCTAGAGGTAATAATTAAATGATTAACATAAATTTGTGCACTACATATCATCATTTGACAGCTACTCTTTGTAAAAACTGCTAAAGCTAAAGTCAGTGATTCTCCTACTGGCAACATGTGCAAGTGGAGAAAGATAGGGTGTTGGCCGTTCCGTATTCCATTTATTTTCAATTGGAGAAGAGCTATTTTTCCACCCAAATTGTTTCGGAAGTTGGAGACGCATTTCTTGTTTTTCGTGCGTATTCATTTGATTTTTGCTTATTATCTTTGTTTATGTTGTGTTTACCATTTGATCGGCAATACATGTTTTTCTTCAATTCTTCTTTCATCAAAGGCTCTTTTTCATGTATGCTTGTCCGCGTGCTATGTTATTGGTATTGCTTTCAGAAAGTTTTTCATGTGTATATATTCATTAGTCAGTATCTGATTATGGTTGCAGATCCAAGCCAGAGCAATTCCACCACTGTTGGAAGGCAAAGATGTTCTTGGAGCTGCAAGGACAGGTTCTGGGAAAACCCTAGCCTTTCTGGTACCAGCAGTGGAGCTGTTATACCAACTTCATTTCGCTCCTCGAAATGGGACCGGCGTTGTTGTTATCTGCCCAACAAGGGAGCTTGCCATACAGGTACTTCTTGTGATACTCCCTTTGTTCCAATTGTAGATGTACATTTTGACTTATTGTGCAAACTAAGAACAAGGTTGAATTACAAGCAACTTCCTAAAACAGCCTATCACTGTGTGGCAATCCCAACTTGATTTACTTTATATGTCAAAATGACATGATAATTCTCCACTAAAAATTCAAAGGATATCAAAGAGTGTTATATAAAAAATAGTCTCCAAAAGAGGAATGTACATCTTCGAACGGGACAGACTGAAACGGAATGTCCACCTATTCAATTGGGATGGAGGGAGTATATATTTTATATTTTATATTTTATTAATCACAGCTGGAAAGCTGCTGTTGTCCGAATATTGGTCTCTGTGACTAGTTTCTGTGCTCTGTCATTTTGTTTTCCACTTTATTTTTCTGCGCACCTCTTGCCCATTCTCTTTTACATTCTCTCTTCCAAGTAAAGTTTTCCTTTTGTAAAATTCCTCAAACGGAATGTTCTATTGCTAAAGCATACATGGCTTTTGCCAAAGCAATTGAACTTGTGGCGCATTGGAGCATCTGCTCTATCACTTTTACAATTTTTTGGCAAGAGGTGAAATGTGTGGTTGTATACTCTGCAAATTTGCGAAGTCAAAGGACTGTCATGGCACTTTCTGGGAAATATGTACTATCATTTACTGCTATAAGTTACATTTAAGTACAAAAGGGTGTGGCATGTAAATGGATTATTGTTAAACAGACCCATACAGTGGCGGCAGACCTTCTGAAGGATCACTCTCAGACTCATGCGTTGGCAATTGGTGGTTCAGCTCGAAGAGGAGAGGCAGAACGTCTTGCAAAAGGAGTAAATCTATTGGTAGCTACCCCTGGACGTCTCCTTGACCATCTTCAGAACACCAAAGGCTTCATATATAAAAATCTGAAGGTAATACAAATATTTAGTTAAGTTTATTTGCGTTTTGTGTTCAGAAAAGATGAGGGTGACTTAGCAAAGATCTGTTTATTTTAACTGCTGGTTCTTTGTTGGAATACTTAGATATGCAGTTATTAATCAACTATGCTAGTGGACTTGACATAATCCAATCAGCGAAGATCTTTCTTTTATGATCAAAGAATGTGAACTATAATGCGCTTGAAATCCTTCTTACTTCCGAAGTCTTGAGTGATTTACTCGAGCTGTCTGAAGCTAAAACTTTTCTTGGATGCATCTTTATCCTAGTTGTTCTTAGGTGCGCTGTTGTTTTCATTTAACTGTTTTGTGAACATATGCAGTGTCTAGTGGTTGATGAAGCTGACAGAATATTGGAAGCAAACTTTGAAGAAGAGATGAAACAAATTATTAGAATTTTGCCAAAGGTAGTGCTTCGTACATCATTTAGTTGTGGAATTTGATAGGAAACACGGACATGCATGATGAATTCCTTTATCAGTTAAATCTTCATTTTGGCTGTGTAAACTCATATCTGCTTTTAGCTCGCCTTCCATGGTCTGATGAAGCTGTCTTCTTTGCATGTGATTATCTTCCTCAAAATGATTATAGCTAACTGCAAGTACCGATCTGTAGGGGTGTAAGTATTTTAGGAAAAAAGCTGAGGAAGTCATTCATCTTAGTGATTGTTGCATTAGCTATCGTTCCTTAGACGTAATAGGAAGAAGATTACTTTTTCCTTTTGTTCAAGATAATTGAGGGTGATTTCTGAACTATTTGTTTTTAAGCTTGTTAACTGATTCCAGCATGACTGAATCTCCTTCCTTGGATTATGTGTCTTCAATTGTATCTTGCATTACTTTTTTTTTACTAGTCAATACATAAAATAAAAAAGTATCTTGCTTTACTTTTTTTTGTACTTATTAAAAAATATAAAAAAAATTGTATCTTGCATTACTTTTGAACTAATTTAGATACTATTTGATGTGCAGTCGAGGCAAACAGCTCTTTTCTCCGCTACACAGACTAAGAAGGTTTGTCTGCTCAAGCTTCATAAACTATATCTTTCTGCAATGGTCAAAAGCATCAATTTCAGTTTTTAGCTTGATAGATTTGATTACTGCCGTGAACTTTTACTTATTTTGTTTGTTTGAAAGTAAAATATTTGGTGTTCTGTGTGAACCTTTTTTTATTCCTTAGGTTGAAGATCTTGCGCGCTTATCGTTTCAGACAACTCCTGTCTACATTGATGTGGATGAAGGGAGGACTAGGGTAATTAATCATTGTAATTTGTTGTAAAATCCCCCTTATGTTTTGAGTGTTGATGCCTTTTGTATCCCCATGACTAGTGTGTTGATACTTTTAAGATACCCACATGACGAGATCCTTGGAATTATAGGTAACTAATGAAGGACTGGAGCAAGGCTACTGTATTGTGCCAAGTGCCAAGAGATTTTTAACTCTTTATACCTTCCTGACTAAGAACCAGTCAAAAAAATTGATGGTTTTCTTCTCTTCATGTAATTCGGTAAAGTTCCACTCAGACCTTCTGAAGTACATTCATGTGGATTGCTTTGATATCCATGGACAACAAAAGCAGCAGAAACGAACATCTACCTTCTTTGACTTCTGCAAAGCTGAGAAGGGCATCTTGCTATGTACAGATGTTGCTGCTCGTGGTCTTGATATTCCTTCCGTGGTATGCTTCTCTCTCCTGCTTATGTACCTGGAATGTTGTAAATTGACTGCTGCGTACTTGTCGAAACTGTATACTTTCTTGAGTTGGTATAATATTTTCTAGAGTCGCTGGATGTTACCCAGCAATTTTGCAACTAAGCTGAAAATTTGTAGTAGAAAATGGATCTTCCTTGATGCAATTTTTATTAATTCATTTTATCGATTCAATTAGTAATTTAATCTTGTCAAGACAACGTAGACTCCTTAATTTTTCCCTGTTCTTTGCAGCGTAGTGATTAAAATCTCAAGGAGAGTCAAGGAGGAAAGGTTTCTAGGCCCTAGGTGCAAAGTAGATGCTTAACGTTTCATAATAATGTGTAAACATAACCATAGCAATAAAATGATAAGAAGGGCCCACAATATGAGACTTTGTAGAACAATAAGTTAAAAAAACAAACTCGAAAAAATGAGAAAATAAAGGAAGTTGACTGGCATCCAGCTGTCTAGCATCACCTTAATTCCCACCGTTAAGACCTCAAGATCTTTGAACTCCATCTATGGAGCATCGCCTTCTGCGTAAGTGCAATTCCGTCAAATTTCCATCGACCTCTTTATCTGCACCCTCATTTTTGGATGTAGGTGAACAAACCTTCCTGTAGTATCTTTGGATTGAAGCTGAAGATGACCGAAAAGGTTGCGTAATCTCATTCTTTAGCAGGTAGCAAGATTACCCCATGTCAAATTGTAGCTGTCAGACACAAATCTCCGTAATTTCTCCCTAGCTAACACTCGCAAAGTAACCTCAAGTTATTTAAGTTTATAACAATACTCTTAGAAATTAATACCAGACAGATCAAAGGTATGAAAGATGGAAAATACACTAGACATTTGTATCCTGATCGCGTCCTTTCTCAAATGGGGGTCAAGTTGGTGAGTCTATCAGGCGAGTCTGTAAATGTGAGTGCATCATCGGCTAATCAAAAGAGAGACAGAGGGATCAGAGTGATGTTTAGGTTGATGTCCTTTGGTAACTATGGAAGCTGTGATCTAGGAAGGGGCTGGGTCAGGTTTTAAGTTTTTCCAGGAGGAGCTGGAGTTGGCATGACATGTAAGAGGTCTTGGTAGTTTCCGTGTAGTTTTATTTTTTTTCTGTAGGGCTGTCTGCACAGCTCTTGGTCGTTAGTCTGTGTCTTGTTTTAGTTTCTTGTTGGTCTTGTCTTTTCATTATGGTTGTATAGGTGGATTTTTTTTTTTGACTTCTGTTCATTCTTCCTATTCAAGAATTCTATCTTCATTTTTTATCCATATGAAAAAGAAAAAGACAGCATGCATGCCTAGAAGTTGTTGAGCATGTGCAATGATTATAACTTGAGATTTTCCTCCAATGAATTACTATGAGATAACCCTTCGATTCTGTTCTCGTATCTTGTTGATATACCATGGTGCATGATGTTTGCGTTTCTTGTCAATCAAATGGGTATTGGGGTTGGTGATAAACTAGAAGAGTTGAGAGAAGAATGAAGCAGGTTTAAAATTTAGTAAGAGTAATATGAGTACTTGAAATGCATCTTTCGGTACCACTGGCAACAAAGTTAGATTAGATGACCAAGAAATACAGAAAAGGATCAAGTCATCAAGGGATCAAGTTCACTGTTTGAGATCTATCATTTATCAAGATGGTGTGATAGGATACTATGTTAGTCCTTGAATAAAAGTAGTGAAGTGGAGGAGAGCGTCCATATTGTTACATGATATGCGTATACCCACTAAGTTGAAAGGAAAGTCCTATGGAATACCTTTTAGACTTGCCTTACTTTATGGACGGATTGTTGGGCAACAAGTGGTGGGAGTGATGGCGAGGGCACTCATGCAAACTCCTTGAGGTCCTTGGTTCCAATCCCCATACCAACAAGATGTCACACTTATCTATAAAAAATGTTGGGTAAGTAGGAAAGAACACATGTAAATAAAATGAGTGCCGTCGAAATCAGAATGTTAAGATGGCAGTGTGGTAAAACTAGGAAGGGTAAAATTTGAAATGGACATATTTGTGAGATGGTAAAAGTTTCCCCAATGGGAGATTAAATGAGGGATAATTGATCGAGATGGTTTGGGCACTTACAAACACTTCCAAAATCAACTAAGTGCACTCCTTAAGAAGTGTGATATACAAAAGCTAGACTAGAGGACGCAAGGAAGACTTCATGCGTGACTGTGGCTTGCCTGATAATCTTGCCTAGTCTTGCTACGAGGCATATGGGATGGAGAAAAAGGATTCATGTAGCCAACCCCAAGTAAAAGGTTGATTTGAGCTGTATTAGGAATATTGGGAATATTAGCAATATTCAATTTCCTCTCGGAGTGCTGTAAGGAGAAAATTCAAAATAGATTGTGTTCATTTTTTTGTTGAGAAACGAGAAAGCACATGGGAGAACGATAAGCTTATAACTGATGCTTCAGTACAAGCGCATTAAGGTAGAGATGTTAATCGGTCCAGCCCTATCGGTTTCGGTCCATCCCTAACGGTTTCGATCCAACATAGGTTCGCTTTAGTCGGTTAGTACTATTATCCGGTCAAAAACCTAACGGTTTCGGTCTGGCCCTGACGGTGTCGATTCAAACCTGCGATTTGCAGTCAATGATTAAACTTGTACGTTTTTTCCCGATTCGAGGCTTGTACGTTTATTTCAGTGTATTATACACGTCCCGTATATTATACTAACTATATTAAAGCTGTTAATTGGTCCAACCCTAACGGTTTTCGGTATTATACACATCTCGTATATTACTAACTATACTAAACCGTATGAACGGTTTTCGGTCCAGCGCTAACGGTTTCGGTCCCTAAAACGGTCCGGCTTAAACGGTCCATCTAGAATTTCAACCCTAACGGTTCTGGTCTAATCGGTCAAAAACCTAATGGCTTCGGTTCGAACCTACGGTTTTCGACCCTATTAATATCTCTACATTAAGGGATAAAACATTTATAGAACAGGAGTAAATTGGTCGGTGTAGGACTGGAAACAGAAACCAAGCTTACAAGTGCACCCCGGGAAGGCTGAACAGTCGAGAGAAGAATAAGAAGAAAGAAAGATGTAAGATGAGGTGCAAGGGATCACCTAGAATGGCGCAAGAGTCTACCACCTCATAGTATTTTTCAATCAGTACTCCTTTTATGATGCTATATATCATAAATGGAATCTTAACAAGAGATGCTTAATCATGTGAAATCTAGGTTTTTGATTTTTGGCACATTCTATTATATCTCAAGGTATTACATTGTTCTTTTGTAAAACAAAAGCTTTGATTTTTCATTTTTTATTTTTGTATTGACTACTCTATTTCATTTTGGTATCAAACTCGTAAATTGAGGGGGGGGGGGAACTGATTTAAGTGTGGTTATGGCCGTTAAAAATTTATTGTGGAAATAAGGTAGGTTTTCATTATGGTTCCTATCAGTTTGAAGAATTCATCACTGGTAATCAATATTGATTTGGTTTCTTTGTACTTATTGAGTGCAGGACTGGATTGTGCAATATGACCCCCCAGATGAGCCTAAGGTGCTCACTATTTATTGGACTGTATCTACTTGTTGAATTCCTGACTCGTGTTTGTCTGGTTAACTCATTCTTGTTCAACCACTTTCAGGAATATATTCATCGAGTTGGTCGAACAGCCCGTGGGGAAGGTGCAAAAGGTCATGCCCTGCTTTTCCTGATTCCCGAAGAAATGAAGTTTATTTCCTATCTTAAGGTATGTTTGACTTTGTGTATATATATTTAATTCAAGAACAATATCCATTCGATGTACAATTTATATTTTAATAAATTTATTATGTATTTTTAAATTGTAAAATAATATTTATTTAGTAAATAATTTTTAAAAGTTAAAGTTTACATTATTCTAATCCTGTTACGTATAATACTCCCTCCGTTCCTTAATAATTGTCATACTTTTCTTTTTCGCCCGTTCTAAAAAAAAATTGTTAGGTTTCCAATCTTTCCTTTTCTGGAAAACTCTTTTACCATTTTACCCTTACTTTTTCTTCCTATTTTAAACATAGGCCTACATGCTCATGGACTTTAAAGGAAACTACATAGAGTCGACTAGATTTTCTTAATCCGTGTGCCCAGGGATAATTAGTTAGGAATGGATAAATTTTCAAAGAGAAATGCATGTATAGACTATTTGTAGAAGCGTATATATATATATATATATATATATATAATATAAATCGAATATTAAATTTGAAAAACAATATTTAGCTGTTACATATTACTCCTGTAAAGTCATAGGTAGGAGATCTATATAATTAACTTAGGAGAAATATAAGATAGATGTGGTAGGTGTCTTTTTTTTGTTTTTTTGATAAGTAAACCTCAAATCTGGAGACATAGGTGTCATAAATTAAGAAGATTAATTGGGAAAATTCTAATTGATTTTAAACCAACGAAAACTGTTCTATAGTATGAGATGAGTACACTAATCATAATTGAAGAAGATCAAAAGAATTAAAAAGGAAAGATATTAATGGATTCAAATTAGCAAAGCAAAGTACGTTATGGACAAATGAGAAATTGACACCGACTTTTGTTTATTAAAAATAAAAAAAAATCAAAACTCGCAAAAGTTAGTCTTGGGTTTTACTGCTCATTTAAGCAAACGTCATATTGCTATAATGCATATAATGCGTATGTATGTTTGTGTCTGTTTGTAAGTTTGTTAAGATAATAGGTGGAGATTTTTTATTTTTATTATTTAATTGTTTATTTATTTTGGGTTTAGGGGAGGGGGAAGGTCCAACCCTGCGCACACCGACAATCCTTGATTAATTGAGTCTTTGCTTATTTTGGATTTTAAATAACATGTTCATTTCTTTCATTTTAACTTGTGTGTGTGTCTCAAGAATAATAAGAGAATATTGGTTCTTAGCATTTGGTCCTATTGAATTCTAAAGAGGAAAATAACATATGTATCTTCTCATTATCTTGTTCAGATAAACAAGTTTGACCTTACTAAAATTAAGATCTTATTCATTATATGTCAGGATGCAAAAGTGCCAGTTAAAGAGTTCGAGTTTGATCAAAGGAAGTTGAAAAATGTGCAGTCACAGCTGGTACTTCTTTGCTTAAGCACTTTCATAATCTAGCTTTATTATCAGTTTCATAGTAGCGAGCCTAGCAGACACTTGAGTTGAAGTGTTTATTTCATTTATTTATTATCATTTTTTTGGGTTGTGCAGGAAAAGTTGGTAGCTGGAAACTATCATTTGAACAGAGCTGCAAAAGAAGCATATAGATCCTACATCTTAGCATACAACTCGCATTCAATGAAGGACATCTTTAATGTTCATCGTCTTGATATGCAGGTAATCATTTTCTTTTCCAACCATTCATTTACTTTTTACTGGCAATTCTTATTTCTGTCATATACTACCTCCGTCCCGAAATGAGTGTCGTTTTAGCAATGTTTTTTGGTCCCAAATCTGCCCTTTTGAACTACTCTCAAATTAAATGTTGTACAAAATAAATATTGGGAATGAGAAAAGATTTCTATTTAATGAATAGACGGCACTTAAATATTTAGTGAATGCTTATCCAACCATTTTTGCATTTAAAATATGAACATTTTTTTATAAAAAAGAATTGTTATATACATACTGATTTTGACCGAAAGTGAGATGAGTTAAGATGGGCTGTTAAAACTTTGATAAAAAATAGAATGAGTTGAAGAGAGCTCTTAAGAGGAAAGATAAAAATACTTCTACAACTTATCTACAGTAGTGAACTTATGTCAGGGTAGATCAATTTTGTTATAAGCTTCTTTAATGTGTATTCAAATTGCTAAAACGACACTTATTTTGAGATGAAGATAATGTGTAAAAGAAGGAAATGATGATTTCTTGATGTAGCAGAATTTTGTCAATTATGTGGAGACGAAATGTGCCAGTGTGGTTCAGTGAAATTTCATGATAGCATACCTAGGGAAATTGTGGTACCGTTGGTAATGATTAGCAACTAGTTAGGATGACTGGATGAAGATGAACTGTATTCCTTATATAAGTAACGTATTTTGCAATTTTGAAACTGTATTTATTCAATTATATTCGCAATTTTGCATGCATGCAATCTAACTTAACTTAGCATGCAATTAACAAAAAATATACTTGTATATCATGTAATTGGATACGAAGACATATATTGATATGGATCAACCAAGATACCTCCAATAAAGAACTACGCAATAACTGTGGTCTAGATCTGAATGTTCTCTCCAAACTGTTTGCTCTAACAACCGTAGTTTCTTATCCCCAAACATGGAAGATGAATTCAGCCATTCAGTATATAGCAGTGTTACTGTAACTAGAGAAGGAATACTTGCCTGTGCTATTTGGTCTTTATGACGAAAGTTCATGATCATTGCCATTCTGAGACTAGATTAGTACTTCATGTACTAAAAAATATGCACAAAATAGATCCATACATGAATGACGTTGACGGAAAAATTCCCTATTTTTACACATTTGACTTGTTTTGTCTCCCAAACTCGTATAAAGCTATGCCTTAACACTATATGGGTCATATGTTGACAGGCTGTGGCAACTTCATTCTGCTTTCCGGGCCCTCCAAAGTTAAATCTCAACATTGATAGCAATGCATCAAAGTTCAGAAACAAAAGACGCAAGATTGAAGGAAGCCGAAATGGATTCAGTGAGAACAATCCCTATGGAAGGAAAGGTGGTGATGGCAATACACAAGTTGTAAGATATTAACAAGGTAATGCGGCAGCGAAATTGCACAATTTTGTCTAATTTTTGCTTATTAGAAGTTTTGTAATTCAAATTCAAGGAATTCTGTCTCACTAATATAATAGCTTGGACAGCTATTTATCAGTTTGTTTTGTATCATCAGTAGAAATGGAGAAAAAACAAAAGAAAATGGAAGAGACTCTGCCTCTACTTTGTTGAGTTATATGGAAGTAGATAGGTATCGATATTACTCTTACATGGGCCAACTGCTGGTGCTCCCTCCTCCCACCCTTCCCTCGGGCAATAATGGGACTCGACTTGGTCATAGCCTTTCCCCAGGTCAAAATGTCGTCATGATCAAGTATTGCCTCAGCACTCTGCCGGTGTCTCACACGGGTTTTAGGTCTTCTTTCGCCATAGTGATGATAGATGGTAAGGTTTGCGATTGGGTGGGTTGGGTATGGGTATGTGTTGGGTCGAAATGAGTTATAACCTGTTATAGCTCTAATTTTAACGGGTTGAAGTGGGTTCGGTCGATGTGGGTTGGGTTAAAATGAGTGACATGTTGAATCGGGTTACCTTGTTTCAACCTGTGATTTTACATTGGAGAACCTATATTTACATCGCAAAAAAATGATGGGCCAGAATAGGTAATGGATCTGACATGTTTTAGTTCGATCCAAATTGAGTAGTTAATTTTTTTGGATCAAAATGCGTAACCCGTTTCAATAAAAAAAATTAACAAGTCGGGTTGGTGTGGGTAATTTTCAAGCTGGGTTGGATGGATTAACATGTTTTGAATTGTAATTATCCGACCTAATAGATAGGATACTGAGCCCCAGAAGGGCACGATAATTTTATTGTTTGATGTTTAAGTGTTATATCTAAGTATATGTTTTTACCTCTACATCAGTCGACATACCCCGATAGTGACAGATGTTCCAATTGATTGGATCGTTACATGTTCTCTTTAGAATACAAGTACTCCATTTATCCTAAAATTATTGTATGGATTGATTTGACGTACGGTTAAAGAGAACACATTTGACTAGATTATTAATATTTGTTTGATGTGTAATTTACTTTAAAATACATGTGTATGTGACCCATAATTAAAAGTATGACGAAAAAGTAATGGTAAAGTGATAATATTTGTTCTAAAAATGAAAGTTTTAAAAAAGATAATTTTTTTGAGAAGGATAAAATAGGAAATCATGAAAATAATTTTGAGAGGGAGGGAGTAGTAAATAGTAGTTTTATCAAAATGAGATCAAATGTGCATTGCCTGTGCGTACTCTACGAAAATCATAATTAGAAAAACCACAATAATGGCCTTATAAATCAACAATCTTAAATCAATGCTACAACTGAAAATTAAGATGTCGAAACTAATCTCTTTTCTTTCCCCAGTTACTAAAACAAATCGAAATTCACGAATAAGAATAAGCAATGGACCAGAATTACGCGAAAAGTGCACCAAGGAATGATACGACAAGCATGACAAGAGTTGGAGAGGACCAAGCACCAACCATATCGAGCGCAGCTGCACTGCTGTGTGACGAGTTTGCAGTCGTCTGGTTTGCAGACTGAGGTGGCATACTCTCTGGCTCCAAAACCTTAATGATCATCTTCAGTCCTCGCTCGCAGTGTCCAGACACCCCACTGATGAAGTAGAAGAGCCCGGGCCTGTCAAACGTAATGATGGTATTGCCATTGTTGGAGAAGAACAATGGGTGGACTGATCTACACTTTTCATACTCCTCTTTTGTCACCTCCAATACCGAGTCCTTCTTGTAAGCAAAATCTAAACTCACATCACAAGTTTCAACATAATTCAGATGTATAGACAGCGAGAAATTTGATGCTTGAAGAAAAGAAGAGAGACTTACGGAGGGTGTCGTTGACGTTGAACCGGTTCTTTGAAGCCCATTCATTGTGGAGTTGGTCATCTTTGGAAGGAGGAATGACCCAACCTTTGTTTCCACCAACTTGGAATTCAGTGGAGACTACTGTGAGAATTTGAAAGGAGGAGATGAACAAGGTTAACAAGAGAAATGCGTTGCAAATTATCATGCCTGTGGAGACCGAAGAGGCCATTTTTATGAAGCTGTGACTTTTGGATCGAGGGGGAGGGAGCTCTAGTTAACTGACTGCTGTGAATGTGCTTAGGTTTTTTGGAGGGTTTTAAGAAGCAAGGAGTTTAAAAAGAGCTGAGTTCAGAGTTGGTTATACTGCGAGTGTTGTGTGTGTGTGTGTGTGAGAGAGAGAGAGAGAGAGAGAGAGAGTAAAAAGGAGAGAGATGTGGAGAAAATGTGGGATAGTAGGCGGGGTAGTTTTGGAAGGGCTATCTTTGACTTGGTATAACTGTTTTTCAAATCAACACCTGAGTTTTGTTAGGTCAAGATTTTCTTACTTGACGGTTAAAAGAGTGGGACTTTGGAGACCAATATGTTCGGAAAAAAAGAATATAGAGAGAGATGTCTAAACTAATTGAGTTAAATTTGAGTCTGATTCCATACGTTCACCAGAATCCCATTGAATAAATTATTTGACTTCAGCTTGATGAATATTAAATTACTAGGTTATTACCCGTGCGATGCATAGTTGATTTAGTGTTGTTTCTGAAACTTAATATTGTAAATATAATCTGCAAGCTATTTGAATGAATCAACAATAACAAGATGTTCTCATAATTAATAAATAAATAAAAAGGCGTGAGATCATACCTAAAATTCATGCGAATTATAAAATCAAAAAAATATTCTTAGTGTGCGTGTGAGACGGAAAGAGGGGAGGGGAAGTACTACGAAGACAGACTTGTCAAGGAGGTGTTTGATGAAGGGAAAGTATTTCGCAGTGATCACAATGTGGTAAATATTCACAATTGATCATATGAATATGTAATTGAAAGATTAAAACCTATGAGAATTGATAAAATCTATTTGCAAAAAAAAATTACCATGAAAATTTAGAGTCATAATCAAATGAAACGCGTTTAAATCAAATCTGATAAAATATATCCGGTATTAATTGATTTTGGAAGAAAAAAATGGTAAAAAAAAACTTTTATCATGTATAGAGGAAACAACAGTTTTAAAATCTATGCGGTTTAAAATAATAATATATATACATATATAGTACCGTATGCACGGTTTTAATAGTTTTTTTTTGTGCAAAAGATGTTTATAATAAGATGATTTTCTAAACTTGTAATAAATAGTTAAATATTTTAATTAAATAATATGAAAGCAACGAAAAATAATGTAAATATTCAAAATTGATCATATGAATATATAATTGAAAGATTAAATCTATGATAATTGATAAAATTTATTCGCAAAAGAACACTTTTACTATGAAAATTTGGATTCCTAATCAAGTGAAACATGTCTAAATCAAATGTGATAATAAAAAACTTTTACCATATAAATAGTAACAATAGATTACATCTAAATTTGTATCACATAAATAATAATAAAAAACTTTTACCATGTATAAAGGAAGCATCGGTTTTAAAATATATCCGATTTTAATTTTCGGCAGAAAAGAAAAAGAAAAAAAATCACAACTTCACAAGAAGTTGACATGTCGAAACAAACAATTTCTTTAAAACTTTATGCATTCAACACAGTCGTTACGTGACAGCAAAAAATTATATTTTAATAATAATTAATAGATAAGTAATTATATATATATATATATATATATATATATATATATATATATATATATATATTAGTATAAGAACAAATAACATAAAATTGTCTTGTGAATAATTTGTATTAATTAAATAATATGAAAATGAAAAGAGATGAAAATTGAAGAGTTTCGATCAAATTAAACTTGTATTAATTAAACAGGATAAAATCTAGTTTAATTAAGTGACATTTGAAAAAAATAAAAACAAAATCCTAAATTTCTATCATAAATTACTTGTGAAACTATATCCTAAATCCGTTTTATCTTATCAAATTAGTTTTAAGATTTTTATCTTATCTAATTAGATTTAGAATTTTTATCTTAAACTAATCAATTTTGGAAAAAAAAAAACTTTTACCATTTCGATGGTAACATGTGGCATCACAAAACCACTTTAAAAGTTTTTGTTTTTCATAGAAAGCCACCACGTGATAGCAACGACTTCTGTTTTAGTAATAACTAGGTTATTGCCCGTGCGATGCACGGTTGACTTAGTTTTATTTTTGAAACTTAATTTTGTAAAGAATCTGCAAACTATTAGAATGAATCAACAACAGTAAGATGTCCACATAATTAATAAATAAATAAAAAAGCGTGAGATCACATCGAATTATCAAATCGAAAATTCATGTGAATTATCAAATCAAACAAATATTCTATGTGTGAGTGTGAGACGAAGGGAGGGGAGGGAAAGTACCACGAATACAGACTCGTCAAGGAGGTGCTTGAAGGAGGAGAAATATTTCCGGTGGTTGTTTTTGGTGTTGGTGTAATACGTTTAATCAAATTGGATAAAATATATTTTAAATTGAAAGAGTTTTGGTAAAATAATAAAAATTAAAAAACTTATACCATGAGAATTGAGGAGTCTTAATCAATTTAAACTTGTCTAAATTAAATGTGATAAAATATATCTGCTACAAACCGATTTTGGTAGCAAAAAATGGTAAAATTGAAGAATTTTAATCAATTGAAACACGTATAAAATTTTTTACCATGAAAATTGAAAGTCCTAATCAAGTGATACACATTTAAATCAAATGTGATAAAATCTATCTGGTATTAACCGATTTTGACAGCAAAAAATGGTAAAAAAGAACCTTTACCATGTATAAATGAGGCATCATTTTAAAAATCTATCCGATTTTAGTTTTTGACAGCAAAAATAAAAGAATTTATACATACATACATACATACATACATATATTTATATATATATATATATATATATATATATATATATATATATATATATATATATAGTACCGTATGCACGGTTTTAATAGTTTTTTTTTCTTGTGCAAAAGTTGTTTATAATGAGACGATTTTCTAAATTTGTAATAAATAATTAAAAAAATTAATTCGAATAATTTGAAAGAATCGAAAAATAAGGCAAATATTCAAAATTGATCATATGAATATGTAATTGAAATATTAAAATCTACAAGAAATGATAAAATCTATCCGCAAAAAAAAAAATAGTTTTACCATGAAAATTTGGAGTCCTAATCAAGTGAAACGCGTGTAAATCAAATGTGATAAAATCTATCTCGTACTAACCGATTTTGGTAGCAAAAAACAATTAAAAAAACTTTTACCATATATAAATGAGGTATCGGTTTTAAAATCTATCCGGTTTTAATTTTCGGCACAAAAAAAAATTAAAAAAAATCTTAAATCTCTATCATAAATTTATTCGTCAAACTATATCCTAAATCTATTTTATCAAATTAGTTTTAGGATTTGTATCTTATCTAATTATATTTATGATTTTTATCTTAAACTAATCGATTTTTAAAAAAAGTAAAAAAAACTTACAATTTCAAAGGTGACACATGGCAGCATCGAATTCCTTTAGCTTTTCACAAAAAGTCGTCGTGTGACAGTAGCGGCTTCTATTTTAGTAATATTTATAGATTATAGACTAGTACAACTTATGGTTCAAAATTGCAAGTAAATGAGACCGATTTAATTTTTTGCTTAAACTTATTTAAGAAAAAGTGAAATTTGATTAAGTTAAACTCGACCATTTACAATACATGCGCGAGTAATGCTAGAATTACTAAACTTAATTTTGTGCACAAAAATATTATAATATCCTGTGTATAATGTTATTTGACATCTTTCTAGTACTTTTTTTTTTCTTTAACAATAGGTTGGAAAAGACATTGATCTTACCCTTATTTTAGTCTTGAATACTCGACGTTAAAACTTAAAAGTAGTAAAACATCAACATTTCTCCAGTGAGCCTTAAACATCCACCATCTCTATTAGGAGAAGTGATCAGTTGTTCAGTACCAGTTGAATTAGAGCTCATTAGTTGTTATTTGATGTTAGCAATTGGGCTTCTGGTCCGATTATTTACTTCCGCTCACATAGTATGTATTTATATTATTAAAGATTAATTAGTTTCCTAATCCGAAGGGGTTCGAGATTGACTTAACTTAACCTATAAGAAATATGATTTTTTGGTAATAATATAAATAGGACAACTAAATGGATAAAACCCTAACCAGTTTACACGCCTAAAGGAAGAAAGCGTCTTCCTCTTGGCCGCCCCTTTACTCTCTCTCTCTCTCTCTCTTTCGTATATTCTATTTCACCAAATACTCCCTCTAGCCTAACCATCAAGAGGTTCGAATTTGCGGTGTGAATCAGAATTGATATTCGTTCTACGTGATATCAATCCGACGAGAAAGACTTGTAGGATTATTGATAGTGACATACGAAGATCGTAGCTCAAGTAGAAAGTCTTCCGCTTTGCTCAAAGTTCAAGTTCGCACAAGGTATCTCATGATTACTCTTAGATAACGAAGTTGATTGGTATATATTGAGATATTAACCTTCATTGGTATCATAACCTATATGTTTGATTGCTCGTTTCGTTATGCCATGAATTGCATGATTTTATTTTTGGGTTTGTTTAAAAGTTTTACTCGATATCAAACCAAATGGGTTTTATTATTTCATATGTAAAACGTTTCCATTTTTGAGAAAATTTTATATGTCTGAGTTTCCTATGACGAGGCGAACAACATACTAAATTCTCGTTGAAATTCGTTAGGTATTTTTCAAAATATCGCAAACCCTAGTTTTGTTGAAAATTGATTTTTCCAAAAGTTTGCATGCTGTTTTTACGTGTTTGTATTATGTAAAACCATGGTTTTATGGTCCGTACTTGTAGTACTCCGCGAGGGCTTTCCAACGACATATTATATGCTTAATTTGGACTTAAAATGAACGTTTTATGGCCTTGAAAAGTTGGTTCGCGAATTATGTTCGTGAATCGTCTTTCCGAGTTGAAAAATAGGCGTCCCACGATCCCCACTCTCGGCCTCGATGTACATGCCTCTTATTTTGATGCTAAAAGTATATGACTGGAAAGTACTCGACGATACGAATCCAACACCACCGTCCACGACCTCATCAGAGTTCGGGAAGACGACGAGTGGAGTACACTCTCTGATTGGGCGAGTGATACAGAAAATAGTCAACCAGTCAACTGTTAACTGATCAATAGTCAACGCTGACGTGGCTGCCACATCACATGCCACGTCATCTCAGTGGGACCCATTTTTTTCTTGAGCAGGATGATGATGTCATTGATGGCGTCATCTGCCCTGTCATCGATCCACTCATCTGCCATGTCAGTCCTAGGGTTGACTAAGCATCCAGTCAGCACCCGTGTGTCACAAAAATGACGCCCACTCTCGGTAGTGGCGCGTGGAGCTCGTGAGGGGTGCTACGGTTGCCCTTTTTTGTCACCTCCGGAGAGTCTAGACTAATTTGGGCTTTCTGAGTCCAATGGTGACCTCTGTTTTGATCAATTCAGCTTGGAAGTATGTGTTTTTTATTTTTCATAGCATAAAAACGTGTTTTTTGATTTACTAAAAATTCAAAAATATCTTTCAAGGGCTGCTTTGTTATTCTGTGACCTTTTGGGACTGTTAGGTAATTTTTAAAATTCTTTGTGAATTTAAAACTATTTTCAGTCATTTTTAGCATAATTAATTGTCGTTTTGGGCTCTAAAAATTGTGATTGAGACTATACGAGACTCAATAATTTTATTTTCAGTAGTGAAAATATTTATGTACATTATATGAGCATGATGAATTTGTTCTATCTAATTTCTTTTGTTTAAATTATCAATTTATGAATATTTTTATGTTATGCATACTTTGGTTGTGATTACGAGCCTTGCAGATTTTTCCTCCTTACGTGTATGATCTAATTATGTTTAGTAATTGATTTTTTGGAACAAAAGTGAATCAAATAATTGGATGACACAAACTATAGTGATTGGCAAAGGAAAATCACGTATTTGCTAAATGAGTAAAATGTTCTTGACAACCTAGATACGGTGATGGAAGAACCAGAGATAAGTAATTTGACCATTACCCATCATCGCCAGAAAATGCAGGAATTCCTTAAATGGAAAAAGAAAGATCGATGTGCACGCTTTACTATGTTGAGTAGCATGCATAATGATCTGATTGACGAGTTTGAGGATTGCCTGACTGCAAAACAAATGTGAGACAACATTAAGCTTATTCATGGGAATTCTTATGCTATAAAGTTGAGGACTTTGACTTATAAGTTTGAAAGCTATAAGATTGACCAGAAACGTAATATTCTTGAACAACTACGTGAGATGTTCGGAATGATTCGTGAGCTTAATGCTGCTGGTTCTATCTTATCTGATGAACAACTAGTTCAAGCAGTGATTCGTTCACTGCCTGACTTTTGGAGTAGTTTGAGGCGTATTCTGACTCATACAGACTCCATTCAGACTTTTGCAGATGTATCTCACCATGTTGAGCTTAAGGCTGAGTGTCATGAAGCGAATCGCACGATAAGTGTTGCGACTCGTGATCTTGCTCTTGTTTCCCTTTAGGGTCCGCGCAAGTCATATGGGCAATGCAAAAAACAAACTAAAAACAATAAGACTCAGAATTTGGGCCCTAAAAATGACAAAATTGCTAAACTCCAAAGAGGCAAAAAGAGTATTGTTAAGAAGAAGTGCTACAACTGTGGTACGTACCTTGGGTCATTTTGCTCGGACTTGTCCTAAGCCCAAGAAGGTATCCTTTAATCCTACCTCCTTGCAAAGTTGTGTTTGCTCTCATGTTTTATTAGTTGAACCTCTCCTGTGTGGATTGTAGACTCGGGCTCCACTAAACATGTGACTAGAGATCGAGGAGGATTCGTAGATTATCAAAAGTTCTTGTGGGTACAAGAAGAATTTTCATGGGAAACAGTTCATCTGTAGAAGTCAAAGGAGTTGGCTCATACCAACTTCAATTGCGGAATGGACGCACATTGACTCTTCATGAAGTTCTTTATGCACATGGAATTCGACATAATCTATTATCAGTAGTACAATTGCTAATACATGGATATTCTTTTAATTTTAGTGATGATCACTTGTATATTTGTTTTGGTGATGAGATTTTGGGACATGGTTTTTTGTCAGATAATTTCTTTAAATTAGATTTGTTGGATTCTTATAATTCTTCTGTTAATTCTTCTTCTTGTATGGTTTATGATGATTCTAAATCCGAGTTATTGCATGTTAGATGATAGACGTATTTTATACGTCTTTATCGAGTACTTTTATGACTTAAAATGAGCAATTCCATGAGGCTTTTGGCTACTGATATGTGTTTTTGAGCTATTTTATGAGTTTTAGGGTTTTAGGTGAATTTATGAGATTTATGAAGCTTTTAGTGAAGATTTCGAGAAAGGGTGCAACGTGCAACATTGGGAAAGACGCAAAAAGGACATTCTGGCCATCTTGCGGCCACAAGGTAAAAAGACCTTGCCTTCGCAAGGTAGGTAGAAATATGAAGAGACAGATCAAGACCCTTGCGGACGCAAGACGAAGACCCAATGCGGCCGCAAGGTCCCCAGAACTGACTTTACGGGGTTTTGGATTGAACCTCCTATTCCCCTATAACACCCTGGTATAAATAAATGACAGTAGCCAAAGCCAAAGAACATCCAAGAAGTGTTAGAAAACAACTTTAGCTTATGAATTAGATTGTATTACGTAGATTAGTTGTTGTAATTACAGTTTTGAAGATCGATTCATGTATTCCTTCATCCCGTTGTGCAGTTCATCTTCAAGGATAAACTAAACGTTCATTAATCTAGGAGTTGGGAGGTAACTTGTATCGAATCTATGGCTTAATATATATTTTTATTCATTCAATTCTTGTTGATCATGGTGTTTATCAACCCCTTTATTATCTAGCTTTGACCAAATGATTGGAATCACAAGTAATAAAGGCCTAAAGGTGCGGATACCTGCACGACCATATGCATATGCCGTACACTGGCTCACCATCATGATAAATTGAACCTATCGATGCACGAGAGTGATAAATTAGGGTCAGGTTCCATATATGACCAAAGTGACAGTTAGGTTCCATATGTTCTTGTGCCTAGGATATAGAATGGATGAATTATTTGGAGATGAAGACTGAACGGTAATTTGACAGGCTATATCTATCTTTCGTGAACAAACCCAAGTTATTGAATGAAACTTTATCTAAATAAGCTATAAAGTAGATGCAAGTGAAACCCTAATCCTAGATTTCCTTCCTCCATCAGATCTTTACAACTGTGATTGCTATCTAGTTTAATTAGATTCATCATTTTAGTAGAATAATTAGTTTAGATAAAATCAATCAACAACCCCCCTTAGTTTAAAATTGCTACCGATATTCTTGCCATTCGTATTCTTCTTGTCTCGTGGTTTAGGATTCCCTTGCTTCCCAAGTTCCTACGATAGTCTTGTCCACTTGCAAGGAAATAATTAAAATAAGACACGATCACTAGACTTGGACATATAGGAAAAGATAGGATGACTAGATTGGCTAGAGAAGACCTATTGGGGTCTCTCACCAAAGTCAACCTACCCTTGTGTGAATCTTGTTTGGTAGAAAAAGCTTGCTGAATGCCATTTAGATATTTGCGGACTAATGAATGTTAAGGCACGTCATGAAGCTTCCTACTTTCTCACTTTTATCGATGACTACACACGATATGGTTATGTTTACCTTATTTCTCACCGCGATGAAGCTCTTAAGTGTTTTGAGCGTTTTCTCGCAGAGGTTGAGAATCAAAAGGATAAAAGCTTAAAAACTTTTAGAACTGACCGGGGCTGTGAATATTATTCTGATCAATTTAAAGAATTGTGTGTGAAAAAGGGAATACACCGACAGTTGACAATTCCTAGAACTCTGCAACAAAATGGTGTTGCAGAACAAAGGAATCGAACATTGTTGGAAATGGTTAGGTCAATGATGGCACAGGCTAACCTCCCAATTTCGTTTTAGGGGGATGTGCTAATGATTGCCGCCTACATACTTAACCGAGTGCCTTCTAAGTCAGTCCCCACAACCCCTTATGAACTTTGGAAAGGTGAGAAGCCTAAATTAGGGCATCTTTATACTTGGGGTTGTGCATGTTATGTCCATAGACAGTGGTATATTCGCTTTCATCAAACAATAACCTCAATTGGCTTTGTGATGACTGAGGAAGACCACTGTGTGTATGTTAAACGATCCAATAAAAAGATCTTGATTCTGTCATTATATGTTGATGATATCCTACTAGCTGGGAATGATATGAAGATGATAATTGCCACTAAAAAGTGGCTGTCTGTGCTTTTCGATATGACAGACTTCGGTGAAGCAAGCTATGCGCATGGAGTGAAAGTCATTAGGGATCGTTCGAAAAGATTTATCAGTTTGTCTCAAGAGACTTACATTAAGAAAGTCATCGAACGTTTTGACATGACTAACTCAAAACCCGTTGTCACTCCAATGGAAAAAAAGATGTGTCCTTAGTACAAACCAATGCTCTAAGAATGAAGAATAGAAGAAAAGAATGTCTACGACTCTATATGCGAATGCGGTAGGAAGCCTGATGTATGCTACAGTGTGTACTCGACCTGACCTATGCTTTGCAGTTGGGATGTTGAGTCGATTCCAAAGTAATCCTGGACCTCAACACTGGATGGCAGTGAAAAGGGTTCTACGTTACTTGGTGGGAACCACAAATTTAACTTTATGTTACTAAGGTGGGGATTTGAGCTTGAAAGGTTTCACTGACGCGGATTGGGCTGGGGATATAGATGGTTATAAATCTACTTCGGGCTACGCTTTCCTCCTTAGTGGTTGAGCTATCTCTTGGAGTAGCAAGCGACAGACTAGCACCGCCCTATCTACGATGGAGTCAAGGTACATGGCTTGGCCAGCCGCAGTTCAAGAAGCTATATGGTTGAGGAGTTTTCTTCAACATCTTGATGTTACGACGCATGTGGATCGTCCTGTAGTCATTACTTGTGATAGCATGACTGCTTTAGGTTACACTAAAGACTACAAGTATCATGGGAAGACGAAACACATTAATATCAAGTATCATTTTACTAGAGACATGGTTGCAGAAAAGAAAGTTGTTCTAGAATATATTCCTACTTGAAGCATGTTGGCTGACCTTATGACTAAACCTCTAGCTAGAGAGATCTTTCAAGATCATATGTTGGGTCTAGGGCTTCGTAGGATCTGATATTTATTCTGAGAACACTTTTGTTGACATTTGATTATTATTTTCATTATTGTTTGAATAAATTGCATTTTTATTCTATTCTTTTTATATGTTAATTGGATGTTTTAATATGAAATTGCGTAGCATATATATTTTGATTAAAAAGATATCGTGGATATTGAATTGACCTTCTCACACGGATAATTCACCTTATCGCTAGGTGGGTGAACAAGTTGAGATAGTAAAAGTTTTTGGCACCTACGAAGGGGGGTACGCAAATGACATTACGTTTATCGCCTTGGCATACGGCCAAGATGAGACCTTTTATAAAGGTTGACTTTATATCCTAAGGAAAAGTCCGAATGTGAGATCTTAAAAGAGACACTAGAAGAGTGACTGCTTTTGAGTACTCAGGTTAGACGCCAGAAGAGCGGCTAGACTAAGGTTCGTGTGGCATTTGAGCATGACATGCCTACTTCGTGTGGGAGTTTTGCCATAGCATACACATCCTACTGTATGTGACTATAATGCGACCTAAGAAAGTGATTGAATGATCCCTGCTTCATCACTGTGTGAGTTCTAGTGATCAAATCCAGGTCACAATTATACCCTATGTGACTTAGAACTATATCATAAACTTGGATGTTGATGATGCTACTTTGGCATGCCGACCAACCAAGCTATGCACAGCCTCTACGGGCATTGCTTGGAAAGTAGTTAATCAATAGTGATTGATATGAGTGTTTAAGGAAGATAGTATGATATACATATCTATTTTTGTGTTTCAATGCCATGGCGATCATATTGAACATACGGTTCAAGAGATTGATCTTGATACACAAACATGTTGAGGTTTAAGCACCGCTCTTGAGGGATTGATGATGCTTAGATTGAAGTATATATATAGTTTGGGGGTATAGATGAGTTTTGTTTTCTAACGAGGACGTTCTATGCTGATTAGATAGTGATTTGGTATAGCGCTTCATCCTTTATCTTTCTCGTCATGTCGCACGCTTCATTTCCAGTATGAAGAGGTCGTATTTAACGGGTTTTGATGATACGATGTGGTAAGAGTGGTGAGTCCATGTGTGCGAGTGAGAGATGTTAGCAATTGGGCTTCTGGCTCGATTATTTACTTCCGCTCACATGGAATGTATTTATATTATTAAAGGTTAATTAGTTTCCTAATCCGAAGAGGTTCGGGATTGACTTAACTTAACCTACAAGAAGTACGATTTCTTGGTAATAATATAAATAGAGCAACTAAAGGGATAAAATCCTAACCAGTTTACATGCCTAAAGAAAGAAAGCGTCTTCCTCTTGGTCGCCCCTTTACTCTCTCTCTCTCTCTCTCGTATATTCCATCTCACCAAATACTCCCTCTAGCCTAACAATCAAGATGCTTGGATTTACGGTGTGAACCAGAATTGATATTCGTTCTACGTGATATCAATCCGACGAGAAAGACTTGCAGGATTGTTGATAGTGATATACGAAGATCAAGCAAAAAGTCTTCCGCTTCGCTCAAAGTTCAAGTTCGCACAATGTAACTCATGATTACTCTTAGATAACTAACTTGATTAGTATATATTGAGATATAAACCTTAATTTGACATGTTATGTGCTCCACTTTTGAGTTAAAAAGTGAAGACAATTAGATAACACAACACATTATTTTATGCATAAAACTAAGTACTCAATAAGTGATTCTAGCATTACTCTATACAATATTATCTTACCTAGATTCAAGAATCATTCTTTTGGAAATCCAATATCCCTAGAGAGTCGATTCAAAGCCGATAATAACAACCTAACATCAAAATGTTTCTAAAGTCTAAATTAAAGGAGGATGTCATTGAACGACACCTAATAATTGTAGTTCAGTTGAGAAATAGGAATGTTCTCTCCCAAATGTTCTCAACCACGATACCTCCAATAAAGAACTATGCAATAACTGTGGTCTAGATCTGAATGTTCTCTCCCAACTGTTCACTCTAACAGCCATGGTTTCTTATCCCCAAACATGGAAGATGAACTCATCCATTCAGTATATAGCAGTGTTACCGTAACTAGAGAAGGAATACTTACATGTGCTATTTGGTCTTTATGACGAAAGTTCACGATCATGGCCATTCTGAGACTAGATTAGTACTTCATGTACTAAAAAACATGCACAAACTAGATCCATACATGAATAATGTTGACGGAAAAATTCCATATTTTTACACATTTGACTTGTTTTGTCTCCCAAACTCGTATAAAGCTATGCCTCAACAATATATGGGTCATATGTTGACAGGCTGTGGCAACTTCATTTTGCTTTCAGGGCCCTCCAAAGTTAAATCTCAACATTGATAGCAATACATCAAAGTTCAGAAACAAAAAAACGTAAGATTGAAGGAAGCCGGAATGGATTCAGTGAGAACAATCCCTACGGAAGGAAAGGTGGTGATGACAATAAACAAGTTGTAAGATATTAACAAAGTAATGCGGCAGCAAAATTGCACAATTTTGTCTAATTTTTGCTTATTAGAAGTTTTGTAATTCAAATTCAAGGAATTCTGTCTCACGCATACATGGTCGTTCTTGACATTTTAAAGTCTCGGGGCAAAATAATGAATAAGGACCCCAACGAATCCATAATACACAATTGTATAGTTGTGAATACCAATAACAAATGAAAATTTCAATTTCCAAATAAACTTCTTAATGCATTAAATTCTCAATAGATGGTTCAACATTATCATCATCCAAATCCAATATGTCATCAGAAGAGCCTACTTTTTTAAAAACAAATTTATTGATAGCTCCTCTTTGCGATTCTACTAATTGCTCTACTCGTTTTCTTTTTTTTCTTTTTTCACTTCCAGAAAGATGTTTTTTAAACAACATATTATGATATTAAAAAAGAATCGAGAGCACCTGAAATATAAAAAACAAGCAGTTGTTCAGTAGTTCAAGCTGAACGTCTCAGCCTCAGCCACTTGGAAAATAGAAACCACTAGTGACGGTTCACGGTTAACACCGAAATACCGTATGTCCAGACATCAACAATATGAGAGATTCAGAGATCAAATCAAGCTAGATTGCTTAATGCACCAACATATAAGAAAGAAAAAATATTATAAGTTTGTAATCTACTTACACAATTTTTAGACTACGAGATTTTGAAAAGAAATTGTGGATCAACAAAATAGTAATTTACGATCCCTAAAAACCTTAAACCAAAAAATATGTGTTTGATGGTTTAGGGTCTGAAGTAGAGAAGAGTCGAAGGCTTGAAGAGGGGTAAAAAATTTAAAATTTGAAATTGAAATAAAGAAAATAAATAAATTGGATGAGTACGGAGTACCGACCTGCATCATTAGTCCTTTCTGTCTTCACCGGCGCCGGCGACTTCGAGTTCGAGGAACAGACCCACAGTGAGACTGTGAGAGAGTTTTTTTTTTGTTTTGAAATTGAACTGCGGGAAGAGGAAATGTTGAAAGTCGAACTAAAGGTGGAGTGGAAAATCTGGCGGCCATAGCATAGGAAAGACGGAAGAGATTGAGAATCTCGAGGTCGAGCGTTTGCTGTTTGCCACCCTTTCGTCTAATTGTCTACCGGTTGTCGCATCCTATCGTCTTCACAACTAAGTCGTTTCCAATTGTCAATTTTCCATTCCTTTTAATATTTATTAATATTATATATTATATATATGCTATACATATAAATAAAATTTGGGCCCTAGGCGGTCGCCCCTTTGGACTATGCCCATGAACGGCCCTGCACGCATATAATAGCTTGGACACTTATTTATCAGTGTGTTTTGTATCATCAGTAGAAATGGAGAAAAAACAAAAGAAAATGGAAGAGACTCTCCCTGTACTTTTTTGAGTTATATGGAAATAGATAGGTATCGATATTACTCTTACATGGCATGAATTATTGTGGTAGATTATACTCTGAGGTAGCCACACTTTGGTGTCTCATATAGATGGGTTGAATGGACCAACTAGTGGTGCTCCCTCCTCCCACCCTTCCCTCAGGAAATAATGGGACTCGACTCGGTCATAGCTTTTCCCTAGGTCAAAATGTTGGGTGGGGTGGGTTGGGTTGGGTCGAAACGGGTCGTAACATGTTATAGACCAAAATTTAACGAGTCAAAGTAGGTTGGGTCGATGCAGGTCGGGTCAAAATGAGTGATGGGTTAGAACGGGTCGCCCCGTTCAACCCGTGCTTCTACATTAGAAAAACTACATTAATATAACAAAAAAATAACGGGTCAAATGGGTAATGAGGCTGATCCGTTATCCAAACCGACCCGTTACTTTTTTTTGGGTCGAAATGGGTAACCCGTTTCGACAAAAAAAATTTAATGAGTCGGGTTGGTGAGGGTAATTTTCAAGCCGGGTTGGGTGGATTAACGAGTTTTGAGTTGTAATTGCCAGGCCTAATAGATAGGATACTGAGCACCAGAAGGGCACAATCATTTTATTGTCTGATGTTTAAGTGTTATAGGAGTATATGTTTTTACCTCTACATCAGTCGACATACCTCGACACTGACAGATGTTCCAATTGATTGGATCGTTACATGTTTTCTTTAGAATACAAGTACTCCCTCCGTCCCAAAATTATCGTCTGGGTTGACTTGGCATATGGTTAAAGAGAACACATTTGACTGGATTATTAATATTTGTTTGATGTGTAGTTTACTTTAAAGTCTATGTGTATGTGGCCCATAATTAAAGTATGATGAAAAAGTAAGGGTAAAGTGATAAAAGTGTTGTCCTAAAAAGGAAAATTTGAAAAAAAACAATTTTTTGAGACGGACGAAAAAGGAAAGCTGGACAATAATTTCAGAATTCCAATTGTATAACCAATACATGAAAATCATGCATCACAATTTCAAATTCATGCATCGCCAATGGACATGAGGTTCAATATATTTTGCGATGTATCCAATTGGAATTACGATGCATCAAAATCTTGCATCACAATTTCAAATTTATGCATCGCCAAGGGACATGAGGTCTGGTTCATTTTGCGATGCAACCAATTGGAATTTCGATTCATCAAATTGGAATAAACATTTTTGTCTTCATTATTTACTCAAATGCCTTGAAAGTAATTTTTTTCTCCCTGCAACCTTCCTTTCTCAACCTTTGGTCTTAATTTATGAAAGTTGGGTCTTGTAACCCTTTGAAGCAGGTTCTTTCCTTCGCAGCCTGAATTGCGATGCAACAACTTTGGTTTTGCGATACACTGCGTGCTTGATGCACCGACTTTGGTTTTGCGATGCACCGCGTGTTTGATGCACCAACTTTGGTTTTGCGATACACCGTGTACCTAAATTGCGATGAACCGACTTTGGTGTTGCGATGCACCACGTGCTTGATGCAATGCGTGCTTGAATTGCGATGCACCAACTTTGGATTTGTGATGGACTGCGTGCCTGATGCGCATGTGTTTCCCTTTCATTAATGAGTAATGACATATTCGTCTTTTAGCCCCCAAAATATCTTTTTCGGTTTAAAAAATGAGAGGGTATTGTAGTTGTTGAAAATTACCAAAAAGGGACCGACCTAAATTTCTTCATTGATGTTTTTTTATTATCAAATGCTGCATCGATGCATCAAAAGTGTTTTTTTTTCCGTTTAAAAGAATATCAGGGTGCAAAGTAATCGAAAACTTTTGGAAAAATTACGGGCCGGTCTACTTTTCAAAGTTTCTAATTGCTCTAGTACCATGTTTTTTTTAACCGAAAAAAGACACTTTTGAACACGAAAAGACATTGATACCCTTAATGAGTATGAGACACGCTACATAAATGAATCGCAGTGCATTGACTATTGAACCGTGATTCATCAATTTTATTGCATTAATTTTTACAACGTGGTTCAATAGTTTAATTGCCTAATTCTATTGCACCGTGATCCATCAATTTTATTGCATTGATTTTTGCACCGTCGTTCAAAAGTTTAATTGCCTATTTCTAATTGCACTTTGCGGTACCAACTTTTATGTACCACGATACATATACTTAATCCAAGTTATGCGAGTGGTATCAACTTTATGTATTGCGATGAATTAATTTTTGAACCACGATACATAAAATATTATTAATCTATTTTTGCACCGCGATACAACATTATTATGAATCGATCATGTCCACCACCTTCTTTTTCAATCTCTCCATCGTAAGCCTTCTCTTCCCCTCCTCCTCCGCCGTTCTCTTGAAAAATCATTCAACTCAGCACAGATCTATTACAGTTTTGTACATAATGAATTAAAGATCGATCCCCATTTTATTGCGTAACAATGACGATTTTCGAATCAAAAGTGTGTTGTCGGAGCTGTTGAATGAGATGATGATATTTTCGAAACAATATTTCAAAAAGTGATTTTTTACAATTAGAAAAGAAAAAGATATACTTTTGAGATTAATTTTTTGAAAAATAAACCGTCATTAATTTTACCCAAAGCTTTTAAATAATTGGCTCTCAAAGTGTCGGAGGAGACATTTACAAATGTGGTCGAAGATGACTTGGTCATTTATAACCTCATTAAAAAAAATCTTTTATAGCCACTTTTATCTAAAAATTCCATCAATACCCTTTCCCTACCATTTACGTTCATGGCGAGGCGGGATCATTGTCGCCGGACGAACGGCAGCCGCCAGGAGATGAAGAGCGAAGATGAAACACGGTGGTCGATTAGGCGACCACCCATTCGAGTTATCTTCTTTTGGTCTAGTCGAACGTCGGACATAGAAAGACTTTGAGGCGGGATCATTGTCGGACCAGGACGAACTAGGATGCCATTGTGTCGCCAGAGATGAAGAAGAGCGAAGATGAAACACGGTGATGGTCGTAGGCGACCTTAGGCACCAGAGGTCCAAATGAACAAAGATCTGGAGCCACTTGTGGTCGTTTAGTCGACAGGGAGCTATTTCGTCGGATCCTTTTTTTTGTTAGTCAAAAAAATTGATGGTATTGATATGTTAAATCATTCATAATTCAAATATTTATATTTGATAAATTGCTCCGTCTTCTGGAGCTATAGGCCCAGATTCAAGAACCGCCCGAAAGCCGTACGAGCCCATACCCGAACGGGAGTAGCCTTATTCCGTCCATCTCATGAGACCTGACGAACATCACCGTAAGCAGTTTGTAACTGTGCTTCGCATTTCGATGGTGGTCATAAGAATTTAAAGAGGCCACCGTACTATAAACTTTTCAATCCAAAGCGGGTATCCGATCAGAGTCAGATTGCGAGCTTTTCCTAGTATAGAAAAAAATTAACAATGGCGGAAGATTCAGAAAAGAGATTTCATGAGATAATGGATAAACTCTTTCACGCTCCTCCGAAGTCTAAAGTCAAGGCGTCGACGACTACCTCTTATAGGTTTTCTCTTATCTTCTGCTCACTTCTTGTTCATGTCCGTTAGGGTTTATCCTTTTCATATGGAAATTTCGAAATTCCCCTCCTAATTTCTGCAAATTCGTCATTCTAGTTATCTGTTAGGGTCTGTGTAATTCCCTTATCTTTAATTTGTTGTTCTGTGTAATTCCCTTATCTTTTCGTCTCTCCCTCATGTTTCTGGCCATGATTTTCTGCCTTCATGATCTCCAAATTACATCTGTTTGCTTGAATTATTAGAGCTTAAATGATGCTTATGTTTGTTTAGTTCTCAATTGTCAAGAGGCAGCAGACGGCCAAGTATAGCGTCTGCCTTTGCAGCTCCGGAGCTGAAATCAAGAGGGACTGTGATTGAGGAGTTGCGTAACTCTTCAGGTGGGAATGTACAAGCTCCACTGTGCAGACCGTGGGATCGAGGAGATTTGGTGAAGAGATTGGCTACATTCAAGTCCATGACATGGTTCGCAAAACCTGAGGTTCGGTTGTAGTGCTTGCCCGGATTACATTGCAGTGTTATAGTCCTTTGATTGGAATGCTGCGTTGTATTTTCATTAATGGGATGTTTAGTCTCTTCGCTGCACTTACTCGAGATAGATTTTCTATAAATGTTAGTTCACTAGCTTTAATAGTGCTAGTAAATGAGATTGATGGAATGACCATAATCATAGAGATAGTTAATAAAGATGAAAGCCTAGAAAAAAATTATTCATACAGCTTTCCAAGCTGAGACGAGGGCTTTGTTGAGTAATGTTCAGTAATTTCTAAACTCTTTAAAACTGAGTAGGTGGTTGAGTTTTGTGCATGACAGGTTCTACTGGTAGATGAAGGAAGTAGGCATAATAGAGCCTCCTAATTGTCTCATAGGTTTAATGGGTCAGGAATTAATATGCATATCATTTGATGTTAAAAATCCCTGTAATTTAGCTGAAGCAATTGGTATTACTACATTTATTGCTTGTAGTTTTCTGTTTTTACTTTTTTTTTTGTTTTGATAAAGTTTGCTATTTTTATGCTTAATTACTTGCTGAAAGATGAAAGACATGATTCACTGGAAATGTTTTCCTTGATTATTTTGGTTTTTATTTCTCTGTCTACTATTTTCTATTTCCAAAGAATTATAACTACAGATGAGTTGTTGTGGTTATCCAGCATCACGTAATAGTAGTCTCTACTGATTTGGAAAATTAGTTGTTGGCAGTCAGCATTTCAGCACCATTTCTGTCTGGAGAAGTACTCAAGCTTTGCTCTTAAATAATTGGCTCTCCGTCATGCATCCACGTTACCAGTCATAGTTAAAAATTTTGGTAAAATTGCTTGCTATGAACATGGTAATCATTGGAAGGAGTCTGACCAAGTGAATCTACTTCATTAGATGAACTATCGCTGCATTATATTGTAGAAAAAGGTATGGTATAAATCGACGAAGATCTGATCTTGTAGAAAGGGAAATGGGGTTAGTTAATTTGATTAAGTTTGGAAAATAAATGATCTTCTTATTGGTGATGATCACCCTTGCACTTGGCGGCTTGGCGCTGGTTAGATTTATAAACAGTGGCTATGGCACAGAGAGTTTATTTGTATGTCATTTAAGTAGTGTTTGTTATTATGTTGGCTTTTAGTGAAGCCATTTATTGCTGATGCTCTCAAATAGTTGGTGCCATGGTGATTCTTTTGACATGTTGCATAGTGTTTAGCGGATGCTTTCTAATGGCCCTTCTAGAGCAAGAAACTTGGGATTGAATCTTATGCCCGAGGAAATGAAGCAATTAACTCTTAAAAGCAACAAGTCGGTCTCTAAAGAAGCAGCTACTTGATGTCTGCTAACACTGAAAATGCAAATTTGTCCAAGTAAATAACACGAGTCCAATCACCCCCCTTCCCCTCCGACCCTCCCTCATCCTCCCAGCTTAGACCAAATACGCCCCAAGAGTGTTCCTAATTAATGCCGCTTTCAGAGAAATATTGGTCCTATATAGTACGTTCTTTTTCAGGGTAATGGCTGACATGTGAGACTTCAACATGTCACTTGTTGAGCTTTCAATTTTCCTAGCCTTCTCCTTCTCTCTGTTTTTTGTTCAATAATTTCCTTTGCCGTTATTTGTTGATGACTATCTGATTGTTGGTAGAGTCTCAGGACATCCTTTTTCTTATGATTATGCAACTTTTAGGTCTGTTGCCACTTGCCAGCCAATCCTTCTCTGAAGCTTGATGATGAGTCTTATATTGGGTAATGGCCTCCTTTTAAGTGGTTGAGTTGGGTAGGTTCATGACTTTAACTTGTGGTTCCTGGAGTAAATTGTCTTTGAATGACCCTTATTTTTTAAAAATGTAATTGAAAATATGTTGATTCATTGGCTTATTTCTCTTTCCGTTTCCATTTAGAGATTTTAGTTGCGAGATGATTACATATGTTCATCTTCGTCAGGTAGTGAATGCAGTAAATTGTGCTAGGGGAGGCTGGGTTAATGTAGACATGGACATCATTGCCTGTGAATCATGTGGAGCTCGTCTCCTCTTTTCTACTCCGTCGTCTTGGGCTCAACACCAAGGTGTGTCACATCCCTCAGTTTTCATATTGCTTTCCATGTTTCCGATACAACTAGCGAAACTGTTAATTATGCTATTACATATTCTTTTCTTGTATCTGATCTGGACATTCTTCTCTTGCATGGTATCCAGTTGATAAAGCAGCATTGGTGTTTAGCTTGAAGTTGAATAGTGGACACAAAGTACATTGCCCGTGGGTTGATAATACCTGTGAGGAAACATTGGCGCAGTTCCCACCTACAACATCTGTGGATTTGGTTGATGATTACAAGAAGCGATTTGCAAGGCTACTGCAACTTGTGGCTCTTCCTGTGATATCATCAACAGCCATTGATTACATGAGAAATCCTCAGCTAGAACACTTTTTAGATGGATCTTCAACTATAGAGCTTGGCAACAAGTCCACCGATGCTTCTATTACAGAGTACCTTGGAGATGAATGTGAAGTGATTTCCTCTGTTTTGTATTATCAGGTATGAGAATGGTATGGTATGAAGGATTGCATATGTTATATTGTTTGCAATTATTTCATTTTACAATTTAGATGAGCATATATTGTCACTACTTGTGCAAGAACTTGAGGCAGTTGGTTGCTTCTGTGTTCTTTTGAATTTGACCATTTTTAGTAACTTGACAGTATAACGGTCTCAAAGGTCTAGCTAGGCCTCAACCCTTCAAATCTTTATTTTGAGTTAGAGGATGCGAGGAAGCCAAAATTCTTTTCAGTGTATAAACAACCATTGTAAGACTTTGGCGGTATATTTAGTTTGTTGTGCACTTGTGCTGTTTCTGTGTCAGTCCTCTTTTTAGTACTTGGCTCATAAAATGATAAGTGAGAAGCAACACTTTCTCCTTGTGCATATTTCTACCATTTTTCATCCCAACTAACTACATCGACAGAAGGGCTTTTCTTATTCCATAGTCATGTTTTTATTAGCTGTGCTGGTTCCACTTGCCTGTTATAGTTAAAATGATGTTAACTGGTATTTGAAAGCATTTGCAGGCACAAAAGCTCATTAGTCTTTGTGGTTGGGAACCTCGTTCACTACCTTACATTGTTGACTGCAAGAACCAGGAAGATGAATCCACCAAATGCAGAAATCTTTCAGATCCTTCACCTGCAGTTTCTAATGGACAGACCCCTAGCATTAGTGTCTATTCTTTTGGTGCTGCTGATGGTACAGATGTAAATGAAGATCCCACTGCTTCCGATATGCAATATGATCCCAGTTCTGTTGTTCTAGATTGCAGGCTTTGTGGAGCTAGTGTGGGATTATGGGCTTTCTGTACAGTTCCACGACCTGTAGAGTTTATCAGATTAATTGGATGTTCAGAAATAAATGGTGAAAATAGTGATGCTCATCAAAAAGATGATATCAGTTACAGTGGCGCAGTGGAATCTATGATCAATTTATCTAGCTACGGAAATGATGTTGGAAATAGAGAAAGTGCGACAAGTACAGCTGCGACTGATTCTACATCCTCAAATGGGATAGCTCTGAACTTGCATTTGACAATCGCTGGCGGACCTCCGCCAGAAAAGCAAAACTTCCGTCCAACAATTTCTTTGCCTGTAGTCGGACAGAATCTGAGGACTCGATTTTCATCTGAATCTCAATTCATGGATCAGCAACCCTATAAGGCTTTGATTGGTGGTAATAACGAGCTAAGGTCACAGGAAGGAGCAGATATTAGTGAAAAAGAAATTCCGGAAATCAGTAGACCAGATTCCTCTATCTGTGTTGTACTCAGACCCAGTACAGTTGGCGAGTCATCAGAAAATGCATCTGATGCTGATGCAGTTGATCCAGCTGCTGGGAATCTTTGTACTTCTCAAGATGGAAGCAAATCTATCACCTCCCCAAGTGGTCAGGTTGTTACTGGAAACGGTGAAACACCTTTGAATGGCGCTTCATTAATGGATGTAGCCTTCAGTGGCTATCTGCAACAAAATCAAGGAGCTGATACAATATCTGGCAAACAAGGTGATAGCCAGGAGGGCCTAGGACCTGTGAAAAAAAATATTGGTCCAAGTAGCTTTGGCAAGTGTTATTACCCTCCTTTTTTCAAATGTTATGTGTATGCTAGCGAACTGATGGATATGTACTCGTGTCTTTACCTGTAAATTTTTTACCAACTTAACTGGAAAGAATCGGGCATTGGCTTTCTTATTCAGTAGATGCCTTCCAAGCAATCATGTAAATAAGCTTAATCTGAATTCAAAAGATATGTACTCTCCATGATCTTTGTTTAATCTGATCTATGTAGGCCTTTCCTGCTTTTGAGATATTGACCTTCGTGTTCATTATATACTTTCAGGGAAGGGTCTAAAGCAACTGTCATCAGCAAAAGCAATGGAGTTTGATCCAATCAGACAACATAGACATTTTTGTCCCTGGGTTGCATCAACGGGCAATTCCTGGCCTGGATGGAAACAAATGCTTAACGCTTTACAGCGTCAAAAGGAATACTCTTCTCCATTATCTGTGGAACGTCCATCGCCTTCCCTTATTGAGGTAATTACACTATTGTTTCATTGTTAAGAACCAGAACTCCGTCCAACATGGGGATCAGGAGATTGGTCTAGAGTGGACTTGGGCATGGGTTTCTTTTTTGGGTTTTGCTGTTTTGATACTGTTTATGAGCTAACATCCTGAAAATGATGTGCAGATTCTGTTTCAGGCCAAAAACTTTTAATTTATGATTGTTTACCATGTCATGTCACTGAGTTAATGACAACCTTTTCTGACAAAGCCTTCACTGATATGCTTTATCTCTCTTTTCTGGAAGGGGTTTCTCTTTATCAATTGCATCGCAGAGTTAGATGAGGAGATTCACCAGTGTCTTAGACTAGGCATGGATTAATGTAGAATTTCACGTGCATCTCTCATTTGGTAGTAAAAGAAAGAAGTCCATCCCAATAACTGGGGTATGGGGCCTTTGCAATTCTCGTTGCCATCTTTCTTCTGACAATAATGCGAAATAGGAAAATGCACAAGAATTATTTTTATACTAGCATAATTAGTTGAACTTGGGGGCATGGTTGTTTGATGCATGCCATACTCTTTGTACAAGTTATTTATAGCCTGAATATTTGCACAAAATCAGTCTCATTGCAGAAAATGTATTATGTTGCTGCACCACCTGCCCTTCCCCTAGTCTATACCCAAGAGTTTGATTATACTCACTCCATTCTGGTTTGTCGAAAGATGACCTTTATTCTTCTATTATTTTGCAGGTTGACGATCCCGTTGGTTCTGTCAGAAAGCTCTTCACACCCCCTCTTCAAAAGCGAAAGAAGTTAACCCATGGTTCTAGCTGAACAGTCCACGACGAACCAATTTGTAGCCATAAGCATGTGTAACATATCGTACACATATCTGGTGTTGACTGTAATTACTGCGAATTAGATTTTGGTAGAAGTCTGTCTGTTAAGTGTTCGTGTTAGATTCTTTGTAAAGGATGCGCACAAATTGTTGTACCAGTTTTGACACTTAAGGGGGTGCCATCATTACAGTAAAAACAACAAATTGTAATTCTCTCTTTCCTTTTGGTTCTACATAATCAATGATTTTCATGATTTTTTGTTTGGAGAAACATCCATATTGATACAAGTACTTTTCTTTCACACAAATTTGTGTTCGCTAACAAAAGATCAAAAATTGTCAAACCGCTTCACTTCATTACATTAGCCCACAATTCGTGACAACCACCTTTGCGTATGGACGATTGAACCCTCTCTCTGCAACAACAGCCCTTTTATCTCCAATCAACTTGGCCACCCTGTTTGCCAAGCAATGAAAAAACTATTTCACTTACAAAGTTGTAACAAGAAAACATACGTGTTGTGTGTAGATGCTATATGACAGAGCTTTTTTGATACCTGAAATAGGGGGAGCTGGTGTTCTCATTCACAGTTTTGACCTGACTGATTTTCTTGACAACCTCCATTCCTTCCAATACTTTTCCAATCACCAACGTGGAAGCGTCCAGTTCTGGTGAATCTTTGGTTGCAATCACGAACTCCGTCCCATTGGGATCTTTTCCAACTTGTTCTTCATCAATTTCCAGCTTCCCTTTACGGGCAACTAGCTTCATCTTTGGTGGTGGCTTCGTTGGATCCCTCACAACAATACCAACACTGCCAGTCACATTCTTTGTCCCCGAACTCTTTTCATTCTCACTCTCCAGTTCAGCAATGAGGTTGTCAGCTTCCAAATTGGTTCCTGTTTGCTTTGCAAGTTCAGCATCCACCCCGTATGATCTAACCCCACCGTGTTGCACATAATTCGGCGTAATCTTAATGAAGTCTTTCCTCCTGTAACTTATACCTGCTGCACCACTAACTAGACCACTGAACCTGGCAACCCCAGCAGGGGCACTGTCAGTATTTAGCTCAATAACAATTCTTCCAATAGGCTCCCCATTAATCGAAATATCAAGAAATGCTTGCTTTGTGTGAACCTTTTCTATAGCC